>PVKU01014797.1:0-21283 GCA_004027475.1 Anoura caudifer | reverse complement strand
CCGCTGAGAGGCTGTGTAGCAAAGTCCCCCAGCAGCCTGCAGTGACACGGGGCCAGTGCCTCACATGGTTTATGGAAGCAGGGGATGATGCTTTGCTTTCTTGCTGTTGCACCATCAGAACTTGCATGAAGTAAACCCAATTCTAGAGAAACAACAAGCTGTGAAATGGCCCTTTTCATCTTCTGCTGGGTTTGTTTTACGAGCACAAATAATAACAATGAAAGTAAACAGCTGACAATGAGCAAGCAGTACCTTTAGCTGACATTCCTGAATTCCCTAAGAAAACAGATGAGCAGGAGACAGCTATACACCGTGTGCATGCCTCTGGAATGAAGAGAGCTGGGCCAATAACATTAAGCATCTAAACTTGACTTTCTAATTGCAAATACATAATTGGATTAAAACAATGATGTGACAGAAGCAAAAAGATAGTGTTGCAAGAACCGGGTTACCTAAGTAAGCTTACCTGTTCTTCATAAGGCTAAAGGTGAAAGGCTGCTGCTATCCAAATATGGTGCAGCAACCCCTAAGGACACCCCTTCAGGGAGGGGACACCACACTCGGTGAGTGTCCTCTCTCCTGTGTGCAGATCAGTGCTCAGTCAAAGACTCAAAGTGATCAGTGATGCCCTTGCAGTTCTCATATTCTCCTCCTGTCTCTCTCACACAAATCCCAGGTGTTCCTACATTGGCAAACTCCTCTTCTGTCTCATCAACACAGTGAGACAGCTGGGTTATTTTTGCTGTGCTCTCCCTGCACTGGAACAGCCCCCAGGAAGCAAGCTGGGGCAATGTCAGGACTCACCTCACTGTTTTCTTTCTCTATCTTTGGCCACCTGTAGTCCAATGTCCCAAAATTGTTTCATTATTTTGCCCAGCCTTCTCTTTGGAAGGTCAATTCCTATAGTGCTCTAATTTTGTCAGTAAAGCAGAAGTAAAACTAATTTATTATATTTTCATTTTACAAAATGTCAGTCCACAATGGATTGGGAAAAACTGGTTATTCAACCACAGACGATTTGAGAAGAACTGCAGTAGAAAATGCTTCCTGTATGGCATTGAGTCTTGGGGGATGAGTAAAACTAAGTCAGGGGAAGGACTGGAGGAGCGTAGGGAGCAGCTTCTAGGCAGAGGGATCCTTCTCTGCCCATGGGAATCATGGGGACATATGCAAGGAAGAGACCTCAGACTCTTACTTGAAAATTGTATCTGGGATTATTTGGGAAGCATTAGATCTCTGTACTATGGAAGAAATGGTGGAAGTTATAATTAAATATTCCCCCAAGGGTACTGGTGAACTTACAGATTGAATGTTTAGTACTTTCTTCTTAGAGTTCTATCCCATTCTCCTGTGTCTATCCCACTAAGTGTTGTTAGAAGAAATCATGTCCAGGACATTGTTATGGTGTAATTTGAGTGATAACCACCAGGGAGCAATGCTTCCTTCTGATGGGGTTCCTGGTTGCGTTCAGGTGGTGCTTTGACTCTGGTGCCTTTGTAGCAACAAAAAAGACTGTTGTGCAGAAAGGGGCTCTAAGTTATGGGTGAGGCGTGTCCGTAAGGGTCCTCTGGGGACGGGCCTTATTGCATTCAGCGTATTCCAGGGAGCAAGGATCACTTTCTTCTGCCAACATGCTTCCTGCCATCTGTTCTGTTCTTGTGATCTTAATACTCAGTAAGTAACATTTCATCTTAAATGTTAATGATTTTTCATTTTTTTATAATTATAGATAACTTTTAGTTTTCTTCTTTGGATGGAAACACTCTTCCTATACATTTCTATCATAACAAAGTAATTCTTTTTTTAGGAGGGACCAGTGGAGACTCAGTGACCCAGACAGAAGGCCCTGTTACCCTCCTTGAGAGGACAAGTATGACCCTGACTTGCAATTATGAGACCACTGATCCAAGTCCTTTCCTTTTCTGGTATGTGCAGTATCTCAATAAAGCTCCCCAGCTCCTCCTGAAGGGCACAAGAGACAACCAGAAGGTAGAGAATCAAGGGTTTCAGGCAAAGCTTGTGAAGAGTAACAGCTCCTTCCACCTAGAGAAATCATCGCTCCACATGACAGACTCGGCGGTGTACTACTGTGCTCTGAGTGACACAGTGGGGGAGGCTGCAGGGGGAGCTGAGCACAAACCCAGAGGGTGCAGGTGGGGCCTGGCTGTGAGCAGCCCTGGGAAGGAAGTTATATTCTCTCCCTTAGCAATATTGACTCAATTAAGGGTTTCCCCAGGAAACTGAACCAAGCTCAGGTAATACCTAAAAGTCTAAGAGGTTGGCAATTGCTCTGCAGGTAAAGAAGCTGGATGTCAGTGTTAAATAGCACCCACACTTTTATCCCGATAAGTTCTGCACCAGAAAGTCTTCTCTCTTCTCCAGACTCCAATCATCTCATAGAAATCATTTGCAGGAAAACTGTCATGGGATGAATATCTACCAAGATATTTTAACCATTTAATTATTTAAAAGCCCTGTATCTTGTGCTTTTCCTGCAAACATTCACAAACCACCCGAGGGACTTAGCATCTGGTCTTTACTGTTCTGCACAACTAAGTGTCCACAGCTAAGATGGACATGCCCCCTCTGACTCAGTCCTTGCTACAGAAAATTCAACCCAACTTTACAGTAACTCATCACTCAGTACAGCTGCTCAGGAAACACTGCTGCGGAAAGACTCGTAGGTCAGGGTGCTGAAGGAATCCCCTCCTCTGGTCCACACTCCTCACCAGGTGAGAGGCAGCCAGTCTGGAAAGCCTGCATCCAGGGCATCCTCCCCCTGCGTGTTCAGTCTGCTCTGCCGTCACCCGGATCCTTACCCTGAGGATGATGTGCTCAGTCCCTGGGTTTGGGCTTCAGCCTCCAAGAGAATTCATCTGAAAGGAAACCAGGATTTGGAGCCATTTCAGCTCTTTAAACTAAAATACTAGTCTAAACTATAAGATTTTAATATTATTCTATATTTCCTTGTTAAACAAGGAATATCTTTATAGAAAGACCATGGAGGCTTGCACAGGGAAAATCTATATACATCCATAGAGTAGGAAATATAAAGAGTCTAGAGAATAGGAAACATAACACAGTACCACAGACTGTGTGGCTCAAACAAGAGAAATTTATTCTGTCATGGTTTTAGAGGCTGAAAGTCCAAGGTCAATGTACCAGCAAGTTTGATGTCTGCTGGGTGTTTGTTTCTGACTCATAGACAGTTGCCTCCTTGCAGTGTCTTCACATGGACTTCCCTTTGCACACAAGGAGAGAATGAGGGGGGGAGGAGAGATATATCGAGATCTAGTGTCTCTCTTTTTGTGCAGTACTTGTCTTAATTGAAGGCCTCTTCTTTATGAACTTACTTAACTTTAATTACCTCCTTATAGTCTCTATCAGCAAATATAGTCACATTAGTGGTTGGGGTTTTAACATAAAATTTTAAGAAGACAATTCAGGCCATAAAAGAAAGATATATACTGTCTATTATTAGCTATGAAGTCAAATGAATAAGGTAATTTCATATTTCTGATTTGCAAAGTTGAGCTATAATAGCACTACACAAGAAAACAAAAGTCATCTGAACAGTGGTCAAACTACAAACCTTAGAATAAACTCTTAATTCTAATAAGAAACCATGAAGAATTCTCTTAGATTATTTTTACTGACCTTATGACTTCAGCTGAGGAGTCCATTGAGACAGGAGCAAGGATACCCAGGATTTATTCCCCCCTTGCCTCATTGTTATGCTTGGTTTGACCTTTCACCCAAATCCAGGCTTCCTCTCCATCTGTCTGTCCTGTTCCATGCCGTGGTGCTCCAACGCCCATGAATGGCATCATCCGGGCTTACCTTGCTTTATTGACATTTTACTGCATTCAGCCATGGATAAGAACTGGCAAGAGATCTGTGGTGGGAAGAGAAAAAGTGAAGTATTTCCTCTTTTGCCCCCTGACAGCTAGGATGGGCTGTTTCTGACATTGGCTGCCTCACTTTCTTTTTTTTTGGGGGGGGGTCTCTGCTTGCAGCATCCCCCCACCCCTGGCTGCCACAGATGAGAATAAGTTTATGAAGACATGATCGGCTTGGAGAGAAAAGGTGGCCGATCTCTCAAAGGAGAAGGGCCAAGAGCCTTTTCCTCAATGGGCTTTTATTAGGTTCATATTGCATAGGAATACAGGCTCATTAATCATTGTCAGGCAGTAAGTATCAAACAATAAATAATGTATAAACTCTGAGGGCCTATTTTGAGTCAGGGTCAGATAGATAAATGGCCACAAAACTTTGAGGAAAAAACTCACTTCTTGCCTGGACCCTTATTTAATTGAGAGCATTCTAAACAAAGCAAGTTTCACAGGATTTTACATATTCTTTCTTAGGCCTGATTGCCTAGGGAACCTGCCCTTTCCAGCACAGGGCTGCACCCACCACCAGCATTGTTTCAGGCTTAAATCAGGCAGGAGAAGTAAGGCAGTCAAGAGATTAGGAGACTTCTTGCAGACAGAATGAGGACTCAGCCTATGTCATAGCTGAGGGTCCATCACCCCCTTTTGCTGTAGCCCCCCAAGTCCTTCCTTGGGGCCTCCACATGATTGTGCCTGTCTTAGGTGATTCCCCCCTTGGGGAATCTTACCCATCATTGGCTAACTGATCAAGCACTGGGGGCCAGTTATGGATGAAGTAAAAGGAACAGAAGTGGTGCTCCTGCCAGGGAGATAAGCTTTGCCTCCCTAGTGGCTTAAGGTCCCAAGGTAGCTCACTCAGCCTTAGCCATGGGGGGTTTACAGCTCTTGAAACCAGGCAGGGCAGTTCCCAACACATTTTGTATTAAATTTTTGTGCCCTCACCCCTATCCATATATTGGATTGCTAACTCTCAATATAATGGTGTTTGAAAGTAGAATCTTTGAGAGATAATTGGGTTTAGATGAGGTCATGGGTGTGGAGCTGGTATGGTGGAATTAGTGTCTTTTTTTTAGAACAGTGATCCCAAGTACAACAAATAGAAAGAAGGCCACACCTAGGCACATTATAATCAAAATTCTGTAAAACAATTAAATAAAGATCAGATCTTAAAAGCAATCCCTGGGAAAAGATAGATACATTACATGTATGCAAGAACAATAATGCAAATAATGACGGATTTTTTTACTCACAACAATGGAAACCAGAAGACAATGAAACAATTTATTTAAAGTACTGAAAGATAACAAATGACCATCTAGAATTCTATTGCCAGCCAAACTATCCTTTAAAAATGAAGACAAATTTGTTTCTCTTATTTGTTCATTTGTTGCTTTCAGTTTTATATCCCACATATGAGTGAAATCATATGGTTCTTACCTTTTTCTCTCTGAATTATTTGTTTTAGCATGATATTCTCAAGATCCATCCATGTTGTCTCAGATGTCAGTATTTCATCTTTTCTTACAGCCGAGTAGTGTTCCATTGTATATATGTACCACATCTTTATCTACTCATTTATTGAAAATTCTTTGGTTGTTTTCATGTATGGCTACTGTGAATAATGCTGCAATGAACATAGGGGTGCATATATCTTTGCAAATAAATCTTCTCAAATTTTTCAGGTAGATATCCAGAGGAGAGGCTGCTGGTCACAGACAACACTCTGGTGGTTGCCAGAGGGAAGAGGGGTGGGGTGGTTGAGGTAGTAAAGAATACAGGGAGCCAAAGTAAGATGATGAAAGACGTTTGACTTTGGGTGGTGGGCACACAACACAATACATAGATCATATATCACAGAATTGTGATATATGTTTCAAGTACATAAGGTTAATATTACCTTATTAACCAATGATGCCCCCAAAATTTAATAGAAATTCAAATTAATTAATGCATATAAAGCAATTTTAATTATAGTGAAAACTGCGATTGTCTCCCAATGTCTATTTCATGCCAGGTCTGTGGGTGCTCCTGATTAATCCAAGTAAATCATTTTGATCTAAAAAAAATAAAGGCAAATTAAAATGAATTAAATCTTACCATTTGCGACAGCATGGATGGACCTAAAGGGTATTATGCTGAGTGAAATAACTCCATCAGAGAAAGACAAATACCATATGATCTCATTTGTATGTGGACTGTAAACAAAAATCTCAATGACCAGACAAAGCAGAAGCAGACTCACAGGCACAGAGAGCAGACTGACGGCTGCCAGCGGGGAGGGGCTTTGGGTGCTGGGTGAGAAATATGCAGGAAGGGATTGAGAAGTACAGATTAGTAGGTACAAAATGGTCATGGGGATGTAAAGGACAGCATAAGGAATACAGTCAATAGTGTTGTAATAACTATGAATGGTGCCAGGTGAGTACTGGAAATATTGGGGAAAGGACAACCCTGTCAAGTATGTGGTTGTCTAACCACTGTGCTGTGTACCTGAAACCAATGCAAATAATATCGAACGTAAACTGTGTTTGAGAAATAGAATTTAAAATTCCTTTTTAAAAATAAAGGAAAATAAATATATTTTCAGAGAGGTAAAAGCGAAAATCACTTGTCTTCTGCTGACCTGCAGTACAGAAATACTAAAAGGTTTTTAAGCTGAAAGGAAGTGGTATCACATGGAAATTCAGATTCACAAAAAGAAACAGACTATCACAAAGGGTAAATATCTGGGTAAAATTTTTAAAGTTCTGTTTGTAATTTTAATAACTTTATATACATTAAAAAGCATACCTTTAAGTCAAAATAAAAGCATTATGTTGTGGGTATTGATAGCATATTTAGATACAACAAGAACATATTTTATTCATGAAGAAAAATAGTGTTATTTGAAAGTAGATTAACAAATTAAAGATGCATATTTCAATCTCAAAAGCTACTACTAAAAGAGCACAAAACAGGTTTAAATTATCTTTGAAATGTCGGAGTGAGCAGAGATTTCTTTGGCATGCTACAAAATCTATTAATCATAAAAATATTGATATGTAGGACATAAGAAAAATTAAAAATTTCTGCTCATAAAAAGACAACATTAGAAAGTCTATAAGTATTTTGAAGTCTAAAAATATATTCCAGAAAGATATCTGGAAAAGGATTACTTCCAGAATATATAAAGAACTCTCATAAATCAATAATAACAACGATAACACAATAACAAAATGCATAACTATGATGACTAATAAGCACATAAAATATGTTCAGCCTAATAAGTCAGGGAGATGAAAATTAAATCCACATCCAGATGTTATTCACCCCAGTAGAAGGGCTGAAAACAAACCATCAGGCCACCTCAAATATTGGCAAACGTGTGGAGCAACTGGGTCTTTGTGGACTCTGGTGGGAGTGTCAAATGGTGCAATCACTTTGGGGATTTGCCATTACCCGGAAAGTCCACTCATGGGTATTTACTGAAGACAAGTGAAACAAAGCCACAAATGACCCTCAAAAATGTTTGTAGCAGCCTCATTCACGTTTGCCAGGCACTGGAAATGAACCGAACATTTATCACTGGCAGAATGTGTAAGTAATTATGGTATGTAAGGAATATTTCTCAGTAATAAAAAAGGATGAACCACTGACTGATACAACAGGAGGTGGACCTCTAAAACCTTATGTTGACCAATAGAAGCCAGATCCTCCCCCTAAGTACTGTATAATTCCATTTACATAAATTCAAGAACAGAAAAACTGAACTATGGTGACTGAAGTCCGAGGTGGTTTCCTCTGGGAAGGAGGGTACAACTGGAGAGAGGCACAGGAGATTTTCTGGGTTGTTGAAACGTTTTTTATTGTGTTTGGGTGGTGATTATATAGGTATATAAAATTCTCAGACACATTGAAACGAACATAGAGAAATGGTGCATTTTATGGTAAGTAAATTTACTTCCACAAATAGAAACCAAGATGAAATAACCTATACACAGAGACATGCGCACCTGCACAATTATAGAGCTGGATGAATTGTCACAAAATGGAAAAACACGGGTAACCAGCACCTACATCAGGTCCCATGTCGTGATCACACCAAGTAACCACAATCCTGACGTCCGAGGTACGTTATTAGTTAGTAACAATTAACTAACGTTATTTGTTAGTAACAATTAACTAACAATATAATTGTTAATTAGTCACTGAAAGTCTAAACAGGCAGGTTTAGAATCTCCAGCCACGTCAACAAGCGGGTACTTTGCTTGAGCTCTCTGCACAGCCTGCGTGGCGGGTCGCCACAGAAGTTCCTGGCTCAGCCCAGGGGATCAGGGATATTTTAATCTACCACCTTCATAGAACTGCCTTCTTCTTAGGTCAAATAACTGTTCCTTTGTTATAGAACTAAATTTCTAAAGGACCACTCCTGGTGTGGGAAAGGTCAGAATCAATGATGAGGGATGGAAAAATAAATTGACCTGGTAATATTTAACATTTAGTTAACATACCTGTATGAAATTTTACATTTCTACGAAGTCTGATATTTTCCCTTATGACCGTTGTAAATTTATGAAAAAAATAGTTTTTATTTTATATAACATATTAAATATTATCTCCACTTGGAATTTATTCTGCAACAGATATTAAAGTAAGCATCCAAATTTATTTGTTAATTTCTAAATGATTCTACATTCATGAAAGTATATTTTATTGACCATACCTTTCTTTTCCCCATTTTTGCTATATCTACTTTTCCATTAGTACTTTGTATGCTATACTTTCTATTCTGTCTCATTGACATCTCCTTCTGGACCCTCCTGGTGACATGCTTTTCCTCCTAATATAGCATAACCCTTTGCCTTATCAACTGCGGGGATATCCACCCCCACCCTGCCCTCCCCATTCTGGTTCAGAATTTAAAGCCTTCCTGAAACCCGAGATCATCTGCAGTACCATATTCAGCCTCTACAGGAAGAAACATCACAAACTGAATTTAGGAAAAAGTCAGAAAGCAGCCAGCCCTTTAAGGAAACGCTTTTCGCTTTCCATGCTGGGTAAATGCAAGCACCGCTCTGCCAGGGTCCATGTGGCCAAACTAACTCGTGAAAAGAGGTTCCTGTTTCTCCGCAGCTCAGACATGAAGCCCATCCTCACTTCAGTGCTTGTGATCATATTCACACTCAGTGAGTAAAGTTTCTTTTTATTCTGTTTCTATGGCCTTCTGATCTAGAATCGATTTAAAGAAATACTGTCCTCTGTCTGCAAGATGATCCCTGATCTGTAATTGGTGTTACAGGAGGAATTAGAGCCCAGAGGGTGACTCAGCCTGAGGACCACATCTCAGTTCCTAAAGGGACTTCGGTGCAGGTGAAGTGCAACTACGAATATTCTGGGAGCCCTTACCTCTTTTGGTATGTCCAGTACCCCAAACACAGCCTCCAGTTGCTCCTGAAACACATCTCCAGGGACAGCGCCAAAGGTTTCACAGCTGACTTTAACCAGAGTGAAGCGTCCTTCCATCTGAAGAAACAAGAAGCTCAAGAGGAAGACTCAGCCGTGTATTACTGTGCGCTGAGTGCCACAGTGCCTGGTTTACAAAGGAAGCAGATCACAAACCCAGCAAAAATTTCATTGTAAGTCCTCTATATGGCCACAGAGGGGCATTCTCTCTCTAAAGACCGACATTGAGTTTACTTCTTCCATAAGACATCAGCAGTTGTCTGTTAGCTAAAGATTAACCTCAAAATAATTTGTCCAAGAAAATTCTTATTACCAGTCTGCCTACATTAATTTTTAAATTAGCAAGTGTACTTATTTTATGTCCTCTTACCTGGAAAAATACTTTTGAAATAAACAATGAAATAGCATAGCATGAAGAAAAGAAGCATCTTTTTCTTGGCCCAGAGGGACTCTCCAGGTTTAAGTGGTGCAATCCCACCTCCCCAACTCCTCTGCCAGCCGACCACCCCCATGTGTCTGGCACCTCACACTTGAGCACAGTTGCTTAAAAATATGGTACTGTTACATGACCTGTGATGCTGGTCTTTCTGCATCTAACGTCTTTCTTCTCCCGGACTCCTACTACCTGAGTCAGGGTCTAATAAGAAGAAAACAACAATAATTTTAATGATGAAAGTTTAATATAAACAACTACTAAGTAATAAGAGAATGAATTACTAATGAGTAAAAAAATCTCTAAAGAACATAGGAATAGCATATGTAGGGAGAAATTCTCATCCCTAGGACTACTCCAAACTTCCAAAGTAAGTAACGCATAGACGTGCATACACTCCTCTCCTACTGATGCTTCTGACCTCACTGGGGAGTGTGTCGGCGGGGAGAGTGTGGTGCTAGCCGGGTGGGTGATGGTGAAGTTGGCTGAGGTGCCAGAGGAAAAGGCTGGTAAGCAGGAAAACTCCTTCCAAGGTTTCAACAAAATGTACAGGAAGCTGGCAAGGGCTGCTGCTGAACTGCCTTGGTGTGCTCCTGAAACTTGCCAAGAAACCACCTGTGGGGCTGCCACTGAACTATGCTGCAGGTGTCGCCGGTGTCCCACAGGCTGTTACAGAAGCACCGCAGAAACGAGATGTGTGCCGGATGTGGCAGAACCAGGAAAAGAAGCCTCTTCTTCCTCCAGGGCCTTTCCAGTTCCCTCCATGGACAAAGTTTAATATCACACCAGCTGGCAAAGGGCAGTGTTTACAAGGTCCAGGTCCAGAATCCCAAATAGGGCAACGGAGGGCAAGTTTGGAGTTATAAGGCAATAAATTGATAATGTCGCACCCATCCTCCCGGTTACTGACCTTTCACATGCCTGCCTCCACACGTATTTGAACTTCCAAATAACAATGACTTGACTCCATGTTTCCCTCTCTAATAAGCTAAAGCTATCCTTTGAACAAGTGAAAAAGTTCTCATCCTTTTCCCAAAATGAGGAAGCCTGTAGTCCCAACAGTCACTATGAATTTTTGGCTATATTAATCACTTCTAAAATATAGATGAAATGCTACCAAATATGCTGTTTTATACAGACTAAACTGTAGATTTAATCTTCAACAATTTGTATATAAAAATTATGAAGAGAAGAAAATAACAGCAAACACAAAGGATCACATACATGTAAAGAGCAAAGAGAAAACACGGACGACCACTACAACCCTTGACAATCCTTGATTCCAGATTTGGTCATGAGTCTGCAGTTGCCATAGACAGCTCCCTTCTTTAATTACACATTTTATATTTCACCTGCTCTCAGCCATAAGTTCAGTGGATAGTGGTTATTTGCATTGAGGAGTAACCTAAATCTTCATTCTTTAAGGGTCTGAGTCGTCAATAATCCTGCCTTTTTATTTCTTGCTGTCACTTTCCATTAACCTTTACTATAGGGATTCCCCAGAAAAATCCCCTGGTCTCCAGACATAATCTTCTTTACATCTGTTATGTGGCAGCAATCCAGTTTCCCATTGGTAATATGTATCAATAACTCCAGTGAGGCGAGTAACCTCTTTTTTCTGTTCACTGGTTCAATGACCTATGTGCTTCAAATTGCAACATGAGAATCTCATCTTCCAGTTCAATGGAATAATTGTTGTGTTTCCTGGTGGAAGCATTTCTCCTTTTAGAGAATAAGAACTCCAAACCAAGAGGTAAAAGTTACAAAGATTGGAAGCAAAATTCTGGCTAGTGGGCTTACTGTTAATAACAGTGAGGATCCACCTCCAGAGCCACTTCCTTGATGCCGGGGCCCATGTATTCTGGCTCACGGGCAGACAACACCATGTAATCATCTCTGATATAAAGCATATACTGCATCTTGCAAGACAGAACCCCATCTTTTCATGGAGTTTTACTCCTATTGGAGTCTTAACCAAATCAGTAAGCCATTCCACATTTTAACAGACTGGCCACTTATGGGTGGTGAGGCATGTGGTAAGACTAGATAGTTTCCTGGGTATGTGCTCACTGCTATAATCCTTCGCTATGAAAATAGTTCCTTTATCAGAATAACTGCTATGGGGAATATCTTGATGAGATTAGGGATTCTGTGAGTTTCTGAAGTCAATGCTGGTAGAAGCATTATAACAGGGAGACAAATCCATACACAAGTGTGTGTGTCTATCCTAGTAAGGATGAATTTTAGCCATTTCCATCATGGAAGGTGTCTGATGCAATCAACAAGCACATCACCAGGTGTCTGGGAAGTTCCTCTGAGGAATGTCACCATATCAAGAGCTCAGTGTTAGTCTCTGAAGCTTACAGTTTAGGCACTTAGAAGTAGTATTAGTGAGGTCAAACTTAATAATGGGAAACAAATGCTTTTGAGCTCCTGCATACCTTCCGTCCTGCTAGCAAGGCCACTTTGTTCGTGGGATCATTGAGCAAGCATTGGGGTGGCTGGGGAAAACTGCTAACACATCCATAGAAGGTATCGTTTGACTGCCAGTCAAGATGGCGATGTAGGCAGACATGGCTCACCTCTTCACACAACCACATGAAAATTACAATGAAAATGTAAGACAACCATCACTCAGGAACATCAGAAATCAAATGGAAGTCTGACAACTATGGAATTGAAGAAACCACATCCACCAGACTGGTAGGAGGGGTTCGGATGCAGAAGAGGGTGCCCTACACTCACAAGGATAAAAATTTGGGAGGGCTATCTGAGGAGCAAGGAATACCAGCCCCACACCATTCTCCCCAGCCCAGGATTCTGGTGCCAGGAAGATAAGTCCCCACAACTTCTGGATGCAAAACCCAGCAGGGACTGAGGCAGCAGAGGAGCCTGCTGGAGTCCCAAGTAGTTCCTTTTGGGGAACCCACACATGGGCTCACCTATTCAAACTCACTCCCTCTGAGTTCCAGCACCAGGGTGGCAGTTTGAAGGGCACCGGTGGTATCACATAGGGAGAGACAGAAGTATCTGCCATTGGGGCAAGCAGAGGCCATTGTCCCTTGGCCGAGCCCTTCCCCTACAGAGCCAATAGGCTAGTCTCAACCAGCCAGGTTGGGACTCCATCAACCTGGCGAATACTGTTTGACCCACCTTGGAGATCCACAGAGGCTCCATCCCACCCAACTCATGGGCCCATCTAAGATGATTTTCCCTAAGAATGGCTGGTCTTGGCTCCTAAATCCTATCAAACAAGCAACAGCTGGCTTCAGTGAGCCCTAGCAGTAGGCGGATTAGAGTCACAGCTTGACTTCACCTGGGAATCTCCAAGCCCAGCACAAGTAGCAGCCATATCAGACTGCTTTACAGCTCAGGCAGCGTGCCCTGGGCAAAACACAGGTGGGGGCTGACCTTGACCGGCACCACTTAGGAAACGCCAGGGCCAATGTACCGAGTGGACAGCTGCAGACAACTTTGGAGCACCACCACCCTGCCCCTGCAGAGCTGACCCTCCACAGAGGGTGGAGGTTGATTGTCAGGGTTTACAGCCTGTCCTTGCAGCTGATGGGTCTGGGTAAATCCTTCCCATTGATTTGCCAACAGCAACCAAGTCTCAACTACAACAGGAGGATATATTCAGCCCACAGAAAGGGCACACCTTGAGTACCCAGCTTGGGTGATAGGGGAGGCTGTGCCACTGGACCCTACAGGACACCTACTACGTTAGGCCACACTACCAAGACATGGAGTCAAAGCAGTTCTACGTGGAAATAAACACAGGGAGGCTGCCAAAACCAGGAGACAAAGAAACATGGCCTAACTGAAAGAACAGATCAAAACTATAGAAAAAGTAGTAAATGAAATGGAGATAAGCAATATATCAGATACAGAGTTCAAAACACTCATTGTAAGGATGCTCAAGGAGCTTACTTAGGACCTCAGCAGCATAAAAGAGATTCAGTAAGAAATGAAGGGTACACTGATTAAAATAAAGAACAATTTACAAGGAAACAACAGTAGAATGGATGAAGCTGAAAATCATTTGAAAATCAATGATTTGGAACATAAGGAATCAAAAAAACAACCAATCAGAAAAACAAGAAGAAAAAGGAATCCAAAAACATGAGGATAGTGTGAGCAGCCTCTGACACAACTTCAAGAGGTCCAACATTTGCATCCTAGAGGTGCCAAGAGGAGAAGAGAAAGAGGAAAAAAATAGAAATCTATTTGAAAAAATAATGAACGAAACACCCCTAATTTGGTGAAGGAAATAGTCATGTAAGTCCAGGAAGCATGCAGAGTCCAAACAAGATGGATGCAAAGAGGCCCACTCTAAAACACATCATAATTAAAAGGCCAAAGGTTAAAGACAAAGAGAGACTCTTAAAAGCAAGAGAAAAGTAGTTAGTTACCAGAAGGTTGCCAGAAGGGAGAGGGAAGGGGAAGAATGGGTGAAGTGTTGAGGGAATAAGAAGGTCAAACAGGTAGTTACAGAATAGCCATGGGGATAGAAAGTACAATAGAGTAGGAAACAGAGTAGCCAAAGAGATTATACAAATGACCCATGGACATGCAAATGAGAGGAGATTGCTTGAGGGAGTGTGGGAGTGCTGGGTGGAGGTGGGCAAAAGTTTTCCCTTGGTTGGTGTTGGCATGGAACATAATTATTTTTATAATGTGTGTCCATTCTGAGTGGTCCATCTAGATTCTTCTTCCCTAGATTTTCTTGTCACTAACCTTCAAATCCTGTTCCTTCCAACTCTCTTACCACCCAGCAAAACCATTAGTAACAGCTCATGAATCAACATAGGTCAGTACTTCTAGCATCTCCCTCTAAATACCTAGATAACCAAAGTGTATCAGTTGACGTTTGGGGGGATTTTCCTTCACCATTGGCTTTCAGCAGGGCTATAGTACTGGTTTTGTGTGGCACCAAGAAAACGTGCAATTCTATATGAAGAGTAGGCTTTACTTTTTTCTTCCTTAGTTAACTAATGGTAAGGAACTAACTCCTTAGGACACTATAGGCACGGATTAAAGGAGGGTAGACAATACCAGAGAAGTTGGTGTCAAAGGAGTCTGAGGCACTTACCTGTACTTTCTGCACCTTCCTGAGCCCGGTCTCTCACGTACCATCCAGTTGATGCGCGATTGCTGCTGGGCACGACCAACGTTATGGCTAAGTAGGCCAGGCAACACTCGATTCGTGACAGACGTTCAGGGTGCATGGTCACCTGTTGTTTCTAAGTTAGGTATTTAGACTTCCCCAAGGTCAATTAGCAAGACAGAAGCTGTTTCTCAAAGGATAATAGTTATTGGAAGAAATAGGCATAAATTCTCCTAAATTTTAGAGGATGATGCTGTGATTCTCCTACGAGTGCTCTCCAAATCCTTCATCCTATTTGCCATGAAAACACTAGTATCATGTTGGATTTCTTGATCATAAGACCAAAATCATAGAGAGATTGCACGGAAGCCCATACTTGCTGCAGTCTCCTCTTGCTCTCGCTCCCATTCAGCTTTATAGGTGGCTCTGTGAATAGGTCAAAGCAGCACACTCCCACATGTGGCATATGTTGCTTCCCAAATTCAAAAAGGCCTACCCAGTGTTGTGCCTCGTTTCCTGCAGTAGGTGGAGATTCAGCTGCATAGCTTTCTCCTTGAAGAGGCTATCTCAATATTCTTTGGCCCATTGAACACCTGGGATCCTCCCTGAGATGACAAGTCCTTAAATTGTTTTAGGGCTTATTACAGCTACTGATGCTCAGTTTCCACTGTTCAAGTGGCTTCTTCCATTTTAAGCATCTCATGACCTCCGGAGCTGTACCTCACCCTCCATCTCTAACGACTGTGCAATGTATTTATTTAGTCCTGGCACCGGTCATATCGCACTAAAATGGGGCTTGCCTCCCCTTTTTATTGGGTTAAATGTTCCAGAGAAGGGTGCTTGGGTTCTCCCTGGTTTTTACCTAGCCCTTCTAACACAGTGTTCAGCGCACAACATGCACTTGGTGAAGGAATGTTGAAGAAATTCATGTAAGAGCAAATGCAATAAGTAACACTTCTTTATCTTGAGACAACCATCCTGCGCAGTGTACCACAGATGTCCTTTACGTGCACCTATTTAATCACACGGAATAGCAAAAAAATGTATACAGAAGGGTCAAGATTTAATCATTTCCTTTCTTTACTTCATCACGAATGTTCCTAAGGCAAACTTTTTTTTTTCTTTTGCAAGTATGTGGTGCTGGGAAGTGCCCACGATGGCTATTAGCACATATTGGTGTCATTGATTTTACTTGTGTTAACAATTTCATTTGCCCCTTTCATGTAAATGTCAAGATAGTGAAAAATCCAAATGATATGCGTCATAGTATTATTATTAAGGATAGTTTTTACCTTGCAGACCACCTGAAAGACTCAAGGGATCCTCCAGTGAGCCCCAAACACACGTATGAGAAGTGCTGTTCTAGCCCTTACTGTCTCAGTGGAGATGAACCTGAATCTTCTGTGTGTAATTTCCCTGCCTGATGAGAATGTATATGTCTTTACCTCTTATTTGAGATTTCAGAAGGTTGAGTGCTATACGGAAATGGTGACTAATGTCTGATAGTATTGGAAGCAGAACACCGACACACAGCTATGTGCTTTGAGAACCTTACGTAAAGATGATAATTCTTGCGATTTCAGATAGGAAGGAAAAAAGCTACTTTTCCAGATTGTATTTTTTTCAAAGCTTTATGAAACTGCTTTCTTTTCTGGTTATTTTTAAATTTAATTGAAAAATTATTTTAAGCACTATAAACTTTATAATTTATATCTTCCTATTAATATTAATTAATTCCTATGAATGTTTAAAATATACATTTCCTCTTTATTTTAGATTTCATATAAAAGCTTTCTGGTTTCCTTAATTTGCTTAAGTTTTTTTCCCAGACATGTACATTTTTTTGGTATTACAAGTAGAATCTTCCTTTTAATATTATACTATTATTGTTGGGAGATTAATGAATATTTATGAGTGATCTTATCTGTCAAAATAAATGGCATTTGTTTTAACTATTGAATATAGCTTTTACTGATGGGTTTGAAAAGATGTTCTTTATCTTGTAACAGGGTTAGATATTTTATTTTTAATTAATTGATACTTTATATGAGAATATATTTTGAAGTTTACTATTTTGGTTACCTTGCAGTGTTACACGGATTTTCTGTTTTTCAACCTGAAGAATTTTATTAATAGATATTCTGATGTTCAACCATCCTCCAGTTCCTGGAATAAGTCTATTTGGGTTAAGTACATTTTTTTCATTTATTTCATTTTTGAATAGGAAAAAGTGTTTTCTTTTATGCCATTTAGCTAACCTCACAGTTCACACTCCAGAGGACAGCAAAGTTCCTGGTTTCATTTTCTGCTTCTAGATATACTTGTTGGTGTGGACAAATGCTTACAAACATCAAGGGAGCTAGATTCTTTCTCTCTTTGCTGTGAGACAGTGGACAGCCCTTTCATATCTTAGACTTAGGTGACATTGTTTAAGTACCACCCTAAATTTCCCCGGAAACTTTTCAAACCTATCTAGTGTCTTTAAACAACATCAGTTCCTTGCTCAAAAAGCTTTAATATTTCTTTGTCTCCTGCTGACCGACATCCAGATGCATTTTTGCAGATGTCCAGCCCAAATCACCTCCAGTCTTCTCTCCTAGCACTCTCTAAAGTGTGCATTGCTCCGGCCAACATTCCTTTTTTTTTTTTTTCCTTTCGTCCAAGGAAGAAGCAAAAGTTTATTCCATCCTTCCACTCTCCCCCATCTGTCACTCTATTTTATGCACAAAATATCTTAAAATCAATTTTGAAAACATTTATGAAATATCCTGGAGGATGTTAGCCATTCTTTTTGTGTAGGAAAAAGATTCATCAGGCATCAGAATTAGGAAGGATCTTAGGGCCCTTTCAGTCAACTTTTTATTGTAAAGCTGAGCGGTGGAAACATTGTGTAACAAACACAAAGATCTGAATGTGATTCTGTCAGTGAATGGTCATGTGATTTCAGCCTCAGTTTCTGTAATTCCCCATCTAATTGACAGAGGCATGGTCTCCACTACCACTTCCTCAAATGTTGTTTTTGAAAGTGGGTACTTCTGTTATCAAATACCTAACAGTTTTTCACCCATTTATTCTTGCTCCTAGTTCGATACATACATGTGGAATATAGTTTTCTTGATACAGTTTTGATACTACAAAAAATGTGTTTGTGGAGAAAACTGGGCATTTGTATTGATGGGCATGTTTGGTGAAAGAGGTGGGGGAGGAAAGTTTGCACAGGGCTGTGGTGGTGACGTGCCCGACCTTACACCAGCAACGTCCCCTGTGCCTGAGTCACCTAGAGCCCCTCTGAAGCTCCTGATTGTTAGGATCTATCCTGGTTTACTCAGTCAGTCTCTGATGAAATGAGGAATTCGTATTTTTTAAATGATTTTATTTATTTATTTTGAGACAGGGGGGAAGGGAGGGAGGGAGAGAAACAACAATGTGTGGTTGCCTCTCATGCGCCCCCTACTGGGGATCTGGCCCACAACCCAGGCATTTGCCCTGACTGGGAATCAGACTGGCAACTCTTTGATTTGCAGGCCAGCACTCAACCACTGAGCCATACCAGCTAGGGAAGGAATATGTATTTTTTAATGAACATCGTCTCTGTCAGTTAGAGATTGGTTCAGCTTCATGTTACAGAAAACTCAAACAATAATGTTATTAAAAAGATGGAGTTTATTTTTCTCTCACGTAAAGAAGCTCTATAACATGTAGTCCAGGGCTGCGATGCTCGCTTTATCATGTTATGAGAGATAGAGGGTCTTTCTAGCTCACTGTCTCTGGTCCCTAAGTAGTCACTCTTGTTTTCATACTGCCAGAGATCCATCACTTTTTACACCTTCTAGGAAGAAAGAAAAAGTCAAAGGACAAAGGGCTACATGCTGGCTGAATCAATTATTTGTAGACACTCTACCCAACAGTCTCTACTTGTATTTTCATTTACCAGAGTGTTATTTGATGTCCCCAAGCCTCTTCCACCTGCAAAAGAGGCTGGACAATCAGAAAAACTATTTTTAATCTCAAAATGTTGACACCCGCATCAAAATTGTGGCTCTATTAGTTATAAGTAGGATAGAATGAGCACTGTGTGGGAAAGTAGCAGCTTCTGCCATAGCCTTGGTTTAGAGTATACTAGGACTCACAGGTTATTTGGATTTTTTTTTTAATTCAGTTATTTTGTTTGAAATACCATATCCGCTCTATTTCCTAGTCTTGTTGAATTAGCCTCCTAAAAGTCATCCAGAAGATATCAGAACCTCCACAGCCCAACTGACCTCCACATTCCTAATTAAAAATCCGTGTGAATCCCTAGCTCACAAGCCCACTTGACACACCCATCGCCCCTCAATGCAGTCCTTAGAGCTGCAATGACAGTGAGCCAGCCTGTCAGGGTGCCAATTTGACCCTGCAGTCACCTGGATCCCCATTTACTATTACAATAAAGAAGAAGGTTTTAGCATGACCTCCAAAACCTTGAATAATTTAGGGTCTTGCTACTTTTCCAGCTTCATTCCACAAATACTTGGATGCTCCTACTCTCTCTTTCACTCTCTCTCTCTCTTTCTCTCACTTAAATACTATTGGTGTTATTAAGTTTCTTAAAAGTACTCTGTTCCTCCTACATTACCCTTTTTGTACAACTGTCCAAGAGTCAGCGACTGAAGGAAAGTCAATGTGCATGCTTAGAATCACAGAACTGTATCCTTTCAAGCTTGCAGTTTTTCCTGTATTTATTGATTATTTGATTGAAATCTATTTTCACTACTACTCTGTGAGCTCCTTAATGGCAGGAACCATGTCTGTGTTTTTTGCCTTTGAAACCTGAGCACCCAAGTACCTTAGGCATTAGGATCATGAAATCTCCTCCTTCCTCCCCTCTATCCAGTAATCACTTCGCTATACTTCCTCCATTTTAGCCTCCTCAATGAGCCATGATAATATTGTACAAGTAGGAGACATGAAATAAGGATGAGTTTCTATGACTGGAGTCGATGGATCACTGGAGGTTTATGGATAAATTCTAGGGGTGTAGAAGGGTTGGCCCTCAAGTTAAAGTGGCTGCTACCTATTTAAAAAAAATATAAAGTTTTATTGGAAAAAATCCTTGCCCATTTATTTATGCACTGACTGTGGTTATTTTGTGCTGTAACTGCAGGGCTGGGTAGTTGCAACAAAGACCAAATGACTTCAGGACTTCAAGGATTTACTATTTGACACTTTACAAAAAAAAGTTTGCAAACCCCTGGGGGGTAGAAATTACATGAGAATTTTTCCGTTTGGTGTTTTGGTCAAAGTAAGACCAGTGGGCAGAAAAAGTTTGTATTTGACTCCCATTTTTGTGTATATCAGGCACCATAAAACTTAAAAAATAGTCCGTATGAGCATTGCCCTCTGTATGAAGACCTGTACTTTGAGAAACAACACATGCCCCTGTTACCCAGGTCCTGGCTCTGACTGTGGAAGAAGCTGGTCACATGCCCTCATGGAGACTAGACCTCCTTAAAAGGTCATTGTACCCTCCAGGCATGTCCACTCATGCGTGTATTCACTCATTGCTCAGATGTTTTTGAACATCCAGTGCAAACTACACAGCTGTATATTCTCAGCAAATGGCTACTGAGACTCATAAGATTCAGTGTCTGATCCCAGGGCGCCAACTCCAGTATGAAGAACGGGACACAGGTGATTTTAATATCATATAGTAATGGCAGTGATGATATGTCACAGGCAAAGTGGGGAAAGAGAGGAGCACCAACTCAGCCTGAAGAGCTGGGTGGTGCTTTCACAGGAAGGTGGTGGTTAAGTTGGATCTTAAAGAACGAGTAGAAGTGACTAGGAAAGGGCAGAGGACGGAAGGGAGAACATTCTAAGCAGAGGGGCTCACCTTCTAGTTCCACAGACCAGTGGGGGAACATGTCAAAGAGATAACTCAGATCATGTTTATATTCCACTCTCAGTATACGCTAAGATACCTAAAACTGGCTTAATACTCAGTGTGCACAGACATTAGATGCTGGGTCCAGGGAGACTTCGGGGAGTCTTATTGCCCCGAATCTTAGAGAGGGTGACTGAGAAATAGCGCACTAAGTCTCACACATTGTGAAGTCTGCGTGAGGTGCTGGGTGCTTCCTTCCCAGAGCTCTACTTCTCATCCCAGATACCTATTTCCCCTCTATGTCTACAATTGAAGCTCCATTCCAAGGTAAATACCAAATTGAAAGGTATGAGGAAGGCTGCAGAACAGAGGAGAAAACACAAGAGGGCGCTGCTCCCTTTGGGTGCTGGTTTGACACATCTTCCACTTCTGAACAGGCCTCTCTTTTTATAGCCTGGGGCATGAACTTGCAGGGCAGTTTGTCTTGCCTAACACACGAGTCAAGATTCTCTAGCAGGCTTCACCAAGGGATCACGGAAGTAGAG
>PVKU01014796.1:0-21272 GCA_004027475.1 Anoura caudifer | reverse complement strand
GCAAAGCTCTTTCTTAAAGTAACATGTAAGTAAAAGATCAGTATGAAAGAGAAAACTATTGGATATTTAAAACACCTGTGTCAAACTCTGCTCCTCTAAGCTGATCTTTCCTGTGACCTTGCTATTCCCAAAGAATGGATAGTACCAAAGTGGAAATTAGGACTCTTCCCAGGCTTGACTGCTATTAGAAGTAAAGAATTGAATATCCCTGGTAAGGAAGCAGGGGGGATATCCTCCAGGAGTTAGAATTAGTATTATTTCAACCATAGAAAACAATTCATATAGTAACTTCCACTAGTATTTCAACCATAGAAAACAATTTGACCCACAGGTTGGGTTGAATTGCAGTAAGAAATATGATATACTCTAAGAAATCTTTTCTAATGCTGTATTGTATCTCCCTCAAAGTATTGAAAAAGTACAATTTCTGCTAAAACATCAACCTGCAGATTCAGAAAATAAGACCACATATAAGTTTATTCTCGAGGTGGTTTCATTTTCTCATCAAGATATGTGGCATGACATAAAACGTAGTTGCTGACTCTAATTCGTATTGGAATTTTTTTCTACGGTGTAAGCCAACTCTTCTGGAATGGATTCCCGCCTCCCTGGCCATTGCTGTCTCAGACTCCATAATCTATCATTTTTTTCCCCAAACTCCACTACAATGTTCTTTCCTCAAGACATTGACAAAGTCTTTCAGGCCTGTGAGTTTCCCGAGTTATCTTTCTCTACCAATAAACCTTTCTCGTTCACTTTAATTTCTTGATTTTTTGATCACCTATGTAAGAATAAATCTAGGTAAGCCTAAATATTTCCTGTGTTTGCTCAGAGAATAGTACAAGCAGAAACCCTAAAGAATTGACCGTGAGAAATGGTTCCTGGGAAACCAAGACTACCTCATTTCCAGATGTGGGAGCTCCTTTCCTGTGATTTGAACTCTCTGGTCGTCTACAATTACAAAGAATAAATCTGAGTACTCACATCTCACACCCTTAAAAGATTGAAAGACAGCTATGGTGAAGAATATCAACTCAGTATATAAATATATGTGTATCTATAAAATGTGTGTTTTTAAGTATGTAAAACTTCTGGATTTTTTTAAAATGTATTTTATTGATTATGCTATTATGGTTGTCCTAATTTCTTCTTCTTTTTATTCCCCTCCACCCTGCACTGCCCCACCCTCCAGCATTCCCCCCCTTAGTTCGAGTCCATGGGTTGTACATGTAAGCTCTTTGATGTCTCTATTTCCTATATTATTCCTAACCTACACCTGTCTATTTTATGTTTACCAATTATGCTTCTTATTCCCTGTACATTCCCCCCTTCTCCACCTCCCCCTCCCCATTGACAAACCTCCATATGATCTTCATTTCTATAACTCTGTTCCTGTTCTTGTTGTTGCTTAGTTTTTGTTTTTTAGGTTCAGTTGTTGATAATTATGAGTTTGTTGTCATTTTACTGTTCATAGTTTTTGATCATCTTCTATTTCTTAGATAAGTCCCTTTAACATTTCATGTAAAAGGACTTGGTGGTGATGGACTCCTTTAACTTGACCTTATCTGGGAAGCACTTTATCTGCCCTTTCATTCTAATTGATAGCTTTGCTAGATAGAGTAATCATGGTCCTTGCCTTGTAATCATGGTCCTTGCCTTTCATGACTTCAAATATTTCTTTCCAGCACCTTCTTGCCTTCTTTTGAGAAATCAGCTGATAGCCTTATGGGTACTCCTTGTAGGTAACTCTCTCCTTTCCCCTTGTTGCTTTTAAGATTCTCTCCTTACCTTTAATCTTGTGTAATTAATGATGGTGTGCCTTGGTGTGATCCTCTTTGGGTCCAACTTCTTTGGGACTCTCTGAGCTTCCTGGACTTCCTGGAAGTCTACTTCCTTCACCAGATCGGGGAAGTTTTCCTTCATTGTTTGTTCAAATAATTTTTCAATATCTTGCTTTTCCTCTTCCCCTTCTGGCACTCCCATAATTCTGATGTTGGAATGTTTAAAGTTGTACCAGAGGGTCCTAAGTCTCTCCTCATTTTTTTTGCATTCTTGCCTCTTCATTCTGTTCCAGTTGGATGCTTACTGTTTCCATTTGTTCGAAATTGTTGATTTGAGTCCCAGTGTCCTTCCCTTCACTGTTGGTTCCCTGTACATTTTCCTTTATTTCACTTTGGGTAGCCTTCATTTCTTCCTTCATTTTGTGATTGAGCTCAACCAATTCTGTGAGCTTCCTGATTACCAGTGTTTTAAACTCTGCATGAGATTGGTTGGCTATCTCCTTGTTGCTTAGTTTGTTTGTTTGTTTGTTTGTTTGTTTTTCTGGAGTTTTGATCTGTTCTTTTATTTGGGCCACATTTATTTGTCTCAGCACACCTGTAACCTGTGAGGGGCAGAGACTTAGGTATTCACCAGGGCTGGGCAACCCTTTTTGCTGCATTGTAGCAGTGTCTGTGAGGGAGGGATCAGAGAAGGAAAAATGCCACTTGCACTGTTCTTGTTCCACTTTCTGTCACTTCCCTCACTTCTCACAAGCAGTTTGTGCTCTTTAGGTGCTGATATGCAGGCAGTTGGGTCTGTGCTTGTTTTAGGGCCCTGTGGGTCTCTCCAACATACTCTCCTGTGAACCTGGGAGTTTCTTCTGCTGCCACAATCCCCACTGATCTTTTCCTCAAATTGTGGTTTTGAGTCTTTAGCTTCCCCATGCTGAAACCCAGGGTTTTGTAGTGCATCTGGCTCCCCCGCTCTCCCCCAGGCTCGTCTGAGTGCGAATGTGGGATTGCCTGTGCAGTCTACCAGCCAGGCCTTGCCTGCCCAGTCCTCCTGCCTCCTTGCTGCGTCCTCTCCTTACCTCTGCCCATCCGGGCCCTTCCTACCGCCTGGTTGAATGTTTCTTCAACTCCTTGGTTGTTCTGGTTGTTCTTTGTTTTAAATCGGTCGTTTTTCCTCCTTTGGTTGTGTGAGGAAGTGAAGGCTACACCTCCATCTTGGCCCCTCCTGTTGTTTCTTTTTCTGTGCAAATATTTTTTAGTTTTATGGAACCCTATTTGCTTATTTTTTTCTTTTCATTCCCTTGCCTGAGGAGATAGACCAGAAAAAATACCTATTGCTATGAGAAATGTCTAAGATCTCACTGCCTATGTTTTCTTCTAGGAGATTTATGGTCTCACAGCTGTCAGAATGGCTGTCATAAATAAGCCCACAAAGGACAAGCATTAGTGAGGATGTGGAGGAAGGGGACCCTCCTGCACCATTGGCAGGAATGCAGACTGGTGCAGCCACGGTGGGAAACAGTGCGGAATTTCCACAAAAAATTAAAAGTGGAACTGCCTTATGACCCAGCAATTCCACTTTGGAAATGTATCCAAAGAAACCTGAAAAATGATTCAAAAGAATATTCTAACAGCATAGATGGACTGACAGGGCACTAGTGAATAAAATAACACACAACATAGAAACAGACTTGTACATACAAGGAACAGATTTACAGCTGTCCGAGGAGTGGGGAGCTCGGGGTGAAACAGGTGATGGAGTAAGTGAAAAAAAAACCATCAACACGGACAGCAGCGTGGTGATTACCAGAGGGAAAATGTTATGGGGGTGGGTGGAACAGGGTAAACAGGGGGTGACTGGTAACAGAAGAAGAATAACCTTTGGATGGTGAGAGCAAAATGCAGTGTGCAGACGAGGAGGAAGCCTTTATTTATAAAAAAAACCAGAATTTATTTATAAAAGTATTATGTATTTATTCTTACATGTTTAAACTTCAGTCCCCTTCAAAGTATTCTCCATTTGATGCAATATCCTATAAGACATTTTTTCCTCTGTTCAGAAGTTTTTGAACTCCATGATTTGATGCCTTAAAGGGCTACTGCCTCCACATTTTGTTTCACCACCTCCACAGCAGCAAAAACGATTCCCTTAGAGGATGTTTTTAACTGAGGAAAGGGGGGGGGGGAGTGCTGCTGCTTGGGTGAGATCACGTGACTTGGGAGGGTAGGGCAGGGGTCAGGTCATTTTTGGTCAAAATCTGCTGAACATTCAGCTCAGCGGGGTCAGGTGCCCACATAAATCAGCCATCATGAAATAAGCAAACACAATAAAAGAGTCCCTCAAAAACAATTCACTGAAGCCGAATGCAGCCTCTCACCACAAGGCCAGCTCCTACACTCATACAGATGGGTTCCTAAACGCTCACATCGTGGGGGAAGCCTGTACTACCAGGGTCCCACCATCCAGAAGATGATTCCAGGTTTATTTGGGTGCCCCCTCACATTACAGAATTGTACTCTTGAAATCTATATAATTTGATTGACCAATGTAATCCCAAAATTCAATTTAGGAATAAACTAATTTAAAATAAGGGGGGAAGAGTCATTAGGTAGTGATTTTAGTGGAGTCGCTTTTCTAACATTCTTTAACTCTGTGTGCAAATTAGTTTCATGTAAGTATGAATTAAAGTTTTTAAAGCTGTATTTTTTTTTTCAGTCATTTTAGGGTCACAGAAAAGTTAAGAAAAAGGAACAGAGATTTCCAATGTACCTCCTGCCCCCACATACACACAGCCTCCTCCTTTATGAACTTCCCCACAAGAGTGGTATATTTCTTACCCCTGGTAACCCTACATGGACACCCACATTCCCACTGAACCGTAGGGTTTACTCTCTGTGCTGTACATTCTACAGGTTTACACAAATGCATAATGGCCTGTATCCATCATCATAGATAGTATCATCGGGACTAATTTCAATGACCTACAAATTCTCTGTGCTCTTCTTAGTCATCCCTCCCACTCCCCTCAACCCCAGGCAATGACTGGTCTTTTTCTGTCTCCATAGTTCTGCCTTTTCCAGAATGTCATATGGTTGGAATCATATAGTATGTGGCCTTTTCAGATTGGCTTCTTTATTTAGAAAGATACATTTAACTTTTCTTTTTCCTTTTCACGGCTTGACAGCTCATTTCTTTTTAGCACTAAATATTAACACATTGTTTGGATAGACCACCACTTATCCATTCACCTACTGATGGACCTTTTGGAAGCTTCCAAGTTTTGACAACTTAGAATAAAGCAGCTATAAACACATGTGGGCCAGTTTTTGTGTGGATATAACTTTTCAACCCCATTGGGTAAACCCAGGAACACCATTACTGGATTATATGGCAAGAATATGTGTAGTTGTGTAAAAAACTGTCAAACCACCTTATTGAAATATCCCATACATATACTTCCACTTTGTAACAGTTGACCAAGAAAGTTCACTGCTCCACTTTGCTGCATGTCTAAGCCCCAGAGTGTGAAAGCATGAGCTTGCACAACAGGTGGTCCTGACACCTGCTTAGCTCACACACTTCCTGCTGTGACCATGACCTTGAGCCTGCATGTGCTTCTCTCCTGTGTCCTGCTGCACCATGTATGTACAAGGCTCACACACATCCATAAGTTCCATCTACTTATGGGACTTCCTTATACAACACAAGTGCAAAGAGAAAATTAAGAATTTCAAGAAAGTGTTAACAGAATATTAAACCAAGACCAGGATTCCTTTTGCAACTGCACAGGTCATGTGCCCAGGAAGATGGATCTGCTTCTAGATTCACTGGAGTCTCTTAGGGTCCTCGGCCTTCTATCAGTGTCCTTATAATATAGTGAAGACAGTGCAGCTTAGAATTCAATTGTTCCACATGTAAGTTTAAGCTTCAGGATTGGTGGCCAGAAGTCTTTCTCTCTGGCTACAGCAGATGAGGGTGTTTTCAGGGTAGTCCTGGAAGCTTCCTGCTCCCTTTCCCCAATATGAGTATGTTACAATATTATGAGTAACAAATTTGTTCAAGATGCAAGGAAGAGCGATGGTATTTAATGGAACATATGAAAATTTTCAAGAGCTCTTCCACGCAAGGTTCAATCTAGGAATGCCCGGCATGGAATCCTCATACACTGTGGGTGGGAGTGTACACTGATGCAGCCTCTACGGAAAATTTTATGGATGTTTTTCAAAAAATGAGAATAGAGCTACCATATAATCCAGCAATCTGTCATCTGGGTATATATCTAAAAATTTTGCAAACACTGATTCATAAAGATGTATGTACACCTTAGATCAACTCCACATTATTCACAATAGCCGAGACATGGGAACAGCCTTAGTTTCTTCGATGGGTGTTTAGATAAAAATGTTTGGTACCTATATACAATGGAATGCTATTCAGCCCTAAGAAAGGATGAAGTACTGCCATTTCCCTACACATGGATGGATTTTGAGGGTGCCATGCTAAATGAAATGAGTCAGACAGAAAAGTACAAAAATCACACAACTTCACTCAAACATAGGACATAAAACAAAAAGCAACAAATGAACATACTAAAAACTCAAAGGCATGGACAACAATATGGTAGTGGCCAGAGAGAAATGGAGTTCCAGGGAAACTAAAGAATGCGAAAAGGCTGGTCAATTATACGGTGACTAAGGGACACTTGACTTTCAGAAGTGGGCATACAATGCAATATACAGGTGATGTATTATCAAATCGCACCCCTGAAACTTATATAATGCTATTAACCAATGCCACCTCAATAAATTTCATTTTTTAAATGACCTAAGTGGATTTTTGTTAGTGATGCGTATAACACATTGTTCAAACTCATCAATAGAAATCATTTGAATAAGATGATTTTAAAGACTTCTATATCAAGTAGCTCAAAATATAAGCTCTCATGTCACCCCAACTGCACCATTTAATAATAACGTTAATTTAAGCAAGTCACTTATACTCAACAACCCTCACTTTATCCATGCATAAAAATGAGAGAGTACTTATTTACAGTGTATTATCAGTACTAAATAAATAATATGTGTAAAAAGCTAAAGTGCCTGTGACTCAATAAAATTATTTTTCTTATGTTTGTTATACCCAGGAGTGAGTAAGCCTAATACAAAGTTTAAAAACTATTATACAACCTCTCTTCCTTTTCCTCTGAAATATAAGCACCTGCAGTAAACTGAAAAATCGAGTCCTCTCTGGGGTGGTGGGCTGGGATGGGAGTAAAAGACAGAAAACTGTACAACAACAACAATTAAAATAGATTTTAAAAATTGAATCATCTCTATTTATTTGCTAACTTCCCTACATTTTCCAAATCTTTTCCAGCAATTCACACATCATATCTGTGTAATTTGCAAGGGGATATGTTTTAACGGAAAATTAGATAATGGCACATTTATCAGTTATTTTCATTGTTTTATATTAGAGCTTTCTACCTGTAAATTGATTTCAGGGAAGAAAAAAGGCAAAAGAAGTGAAATGACAGCACTGGAGAGTCTAATTTTAGGACAAAAAAAACCCATTTTGGAACATAAAATTGAAAAGCCAAAGATGTGCAAGGTTAGTATGGGCTCAACACGCCTACCCCGTGGAAGGGGTGCAGCTGCAGGCCCAGCTGCAGTTTGGGTGCAGGCAGCGGATCACCTGGGAGCGCTGTGCCTCTGCTGCACACAAGTAAGAGGCTGAGTCATCCAGCTGGGAGGCTGCGATGTGCAGTGTGCTGTACAGGTCCTTAAATTTTAGTGAGGCGCTTAACCTTCCAACCTGCTTTGACTCTGAAGTCAAGTAAAATAGACTGATGAGTCCACCACCAGGATTCTGTCGGAACCACTGCACTCGGTTCACTGTGGCAGAAAAATTGCATCTCAGGGTAGAGTCGGTTCCCTCCTGCAGGCTCAGGGCTGGAGGACCCTGCTCCACCTTCAGTCCTCTCACCCCTGCTTGGAAAGAGGAAAACACAAGTGATATCACTGGGACAAGTGATGCAACTTCTAGACTTGTAAAATATCCTGACAAACACCCAAGTGGGACCATCTAGAAACTCTGTATCAGATCTCCCTTCCTTCTCCCATAACCAGCTGTGGACAACCCCAGTCCCCACCTAGGATGGCCCCAACTCACAGCAAACCTGGACCCACAGAAGCCACAGCGGAGCTCCCAGGTGCCTCTCCATGACCTCCTGCACACACACTGTGCTGCCTCTGCCCCTGCTCTGGAGGATCTAGAGTCCTGGACCCAAGCAGAGTTTCTTCCTTCAGTCAGTCAATGCTCCACCGCACTCACTGAACACCAATCACCTCTGAGCTCTGTCACTCATCTCAACATCAAACCCCACCCACAGTGGCCCAGGGAAACTGCACAGTCATCTCTCCAAAAGTCTGGGTATGAACAGTGGCAAATGTTAAAGAGTAATATATACAATGTATGAAGATATACAGCTTGTTTTTTCTTAAAATACATATATGAAATTCATGGGATAATGTGTGAGGAATGGGGGATGATAGTTCAGGAAGAATCAGTGTCTCAGTCATGACGTATGACTTTAAAGAATCCTAAGAAGAGTGAGCCCATATTTCAAAAATTGCATGGGTTGGTAGAGAATATGAGAATTCATTCATATGCATATTCTCAAAAAAGGAAATCTGATAGCATGTATTGTGCATTGCATAAGTTATTCTATTTTTTAAATCCATAGAGTTCTAGAAACCAAAGCATATATCACTATCTACATAAAAAAAATTCCAACAATATTAGCTTGAAGTAAAATAGAATTTGTGCCTAATGTCCACTATGACTTATTTTCCACTTCTCCCCACTCCTGTCCATGTCTTGGGCACCCTACTGACCCCACAGCCAGCTCTGATCCAACCACATTATGCTGGTCAAATTACTACTATCCTCTCTCTTTTCTTCCATTTGTCTTCTTTACTTTTTCTTCTGTTTTCTTTTTTCTGTGTGTTTTTAATTTGTTGTTGTTCCTTCTACTTTCACGGAGATAAATGAAAAGGCAGTATATTTGAGGTATTGCAATAACTTCTGGGTTGTTGGTTTTGGGGTATTTAGTCATAACAATTAAAAAATTAAAAACAGTTTTCTGGCCAAGATGGAGGCATAGATGGACACACTGGGCCTCCTCCCACAAACAAAATTAAGGACAACAAAGATTTAGAAACAAGAAAAAAACAGAACTAACAGAAAATTGAACAGTACAGAAGTACGACAACCATTCATCCAGACCGGTAAGAGGGGTGGACTTGTGGCAAGAAAAAGTGGAGGTTGGCAGACCCGGGCACACAGGAGGCCCAGGCGCACAGGTGGTGGCTAGCAGACCCCAGGCGCAGGGTGGCAACGGGCAGACCCAGTGAGGCTGCGCAAGGTGGCTGGCTGACCAGGCAGTCCCAAAGGGGCGTGCAGATAATCCAGGTGAAAACAGGGAGCGAGACAGACCTCACAACCCAGGGACCCAGCGCCAGGAAATAAAACCTAAAAACACCAATTGAAAACACTTGTGGGGGTTGAGGTGCCGGAAGAGACTCCCAGCCTCACAAGAGAGTTCATTAGAGAAACCCACAGGATCCTAGAATGTATACAAGCCCACCCACATGGAAATCAGCACCAGAAGGGCCCAATTTGCTTGTGGAAAGTGGCAGAAGGGACTGAAATACAAGAGAGAGAGTGGAGCAAGCACCATTGTTCTCTCTTGGACCCTGCCCCCACATAGAGCTTCACTACCCAGCAACTGGGCTGCCCCACCCTGGTGAACACCTAAAGCTCCTCCCCTCACTACCCATAACAGCCCTGACCAGACCCTCTACCCCCCCAAAAATGGCTCAAACTGGAGAACAGATCAAAGTCCCAGAGCCAATTCATCTAAGTGACCAAGAGATAGCCAACCTATCAGATGCACGGTTCAAAGCACTGGTGATCAGGATGCTCATAGAATTGGTTGATTTTGCTCACAAATTAGATGAACAAATGAAGACTATGCTAAATGAAATGAAGCAAAATGCACAGGGAACCAATAGTGATGGGAAGAAAACTGGGACTCAAATGAATGGAGTGGACCAGAAGGAAGAAAGAAACAACCAAACAGAAAAGAATGAAGAAACAAGAATTCAAAAAAATGAGGAGAGGCTTAGGAACCTCCAGGACATCATTAAACATTTCAACATCCAAATTATAGGGGTACCAGAAGGGGAAGAAGAAAAGCAACAAGTGGAAAACTTATCTGAACAAATAATAAAGGAGAACTTCCCCAATCTGGCAAAGGAAATTGACTTCCAGGAAGTCCAGGAAGCTCAGAGAGTCCCAAAGAAGGTGGACCCAAGGAGGAACACACCAAGGCACATCATAATTACATTAGCCAAGATTAAAATGAAGGAGAGAATTCTAGAAGCAGCAAGGGATAAGGGGACAGTCACCTACAAAGGAGTTCCCATCAGACTGTCAGCTGATTTCTCAAAAGAGACCTTCCAGGCAAAAAGGGGCTGGAAAGAAGTATTCCAAGTCATGAAAGTCAAGGACCTACAACCAAGATTGCTCTCTCCAGCGAAGCTGTCATTTAGAATGGAAGGGAAGATAAAGCGCTTCTCAGATAAGATCAAGTTAAAAGAGTTCATCATCACCAAGCCCCTATTATATGAAATGTTAAAGGGACTTATCTAAGACAAAGAAGATAAAAAATATGACAGTAAAAAAACAGGAAACTCACAGATATTAACAACCACACCTAAAACAAAAGCAAACTAAGCAAACAACAGAACAGGAACAGAACCACAGGAATGGAGATCACATGGAGGGTTATCAACAGGGGAGTGGGAGGAGGAGAGAGTGGGGAAAGGTACAGAGAATAATAAGTAGCATAGACGGTAGAGAGTAAATAGACAGGGGGAAGGCAAGAATAGTGTGGGAAATGTAGAAGCTAAAGAACTTATGACTCATGGACATGAACTAAAGGGGGGGAATGTGGGTGGGAGAGGGTGTGCAGGGTGGAGAGGAATGAAGCAGGGGAAATGGGACAACTGCAATAGCACAATCAATAAAATATATATTAAAAATTAAAAACAGGTTATGGAGATGTTTTCTGTTGAGCTTCCATCCTCACAATGAACAGTCACCTCCTCACTCCTGTCACTTGGCACAGGGAATCATCCCCACAGTGCATGTACAATGTGTGGAGTCCAGCTTTCTCAAGTTTACCCTGAGTGACAGAGCTGGAAACTGGAGATGAACTTAACACAGACACTGTTACCCTCTCCTCATCTCTGCTGCCTATAATTGGACTGGCTCACATGATCACTGCTCTCCTTTCTTAAGTGCTCACTCAACCCTCAGACCCATGTGAAAGTTGTTTTTGTAAAGCCTGCCTTGCCCCCTAGTGGGCCTAAACCATCTCTAGAGAGGACTTTAGACCTGCTACCTCAGCAGTCACACTATCCCAGCCTCACTCACTCCATGTTTCCTGATGCAAGAAATGCAGATCCTTGGAAACCAAGTAACTCCCTACACTGAATGAAGATGAAGAATGAACCAAGTCCACCATATGATCTTATTAACCTCTGTTACCCCAATACATTTGTTTAAAAAAAAAAACAACCAAATCCTTCTTTTAAAATGCTATTTCATGAAAATTATTTTTTAAAGATTTTATTTATTTATTTTTAGAGTGGCAAAGGGAAGGAGAAATAGAGGAAGAGAAACATCAATGTGTGGTTGCCTCTCACAAGCCCCCTACCTGGGACCCAGCCCACAGCCCAGGCATGTGCACTACAGTAGGAATTGAACCAACGACCTTTCGGTTCTCCAGTGGGCACTGAATCCACTGAGCCACAGCAGCCAGGGCTGAATATTATGTTAGAATAATTTGAAAAATCTCATCTTGTGCTCTTTACCTCATTTCTTTAACTTAGATTCTAATAACTCTATAAAAATTTATTGAAGTAAGTGTAAATGAGGTAATTAACTAAATCTTAAGAACATATGAAAGAGAATAACATCCAATTTACAGGCTACTGGACAAGACAACAATATACATAACTAAAATACAGTAAAAGGGTATAACTCTAAGAGGACTGAAAAGTAAGTTTATGGTACCAGAGAAAGAAAACTGCTTATACCTGGGGTGCTTCAAAATCTTATCAAGTTCATTAGGTGCCATTTTCTCCTTTTCCCCTTTATTGGTGAGAAGAATAAAGAATATGGGTAAACCTTTATAATGATTTATGACAATTTTAACAAGAGGAAGAATTCATGAATATATGAATTATTAAATTAATAAAACTTTACATATAGACTAAAATCCCCTTTGAATACTACTCTCAATTTCCACTGAGCTATCACTTATTACTCTAATTCTGTCTTCATCCTGATCAATTTGGAGGTGATACTTTTGAGTTTTATTACTAAAAATTTAAATCAACAGAAAATATATTTTCTTTATGTTTTATTATAATGCAAACAGACATGTTGTGCATGCATTTCTGTAACTTGTTTTATAGACTCAATAATAAATTCACGTCTTAGGTTAACACACACAGGTCCTTCTGCTGCAGTATAACCCTTATCATGGATAGACTACTGTGTAAATAGCCCTCCCCCAATGGACAGATAGTTAATGTGTTGATTTTTATCTATGAAATGCAGCACTACAATGAACCTTTTCAAGCATTCATCTTCATTCACGTGCACACTGCTTCTCTAGAAGCAGAGACTAGGAAGATGTAAAGAAACGAACCCTGGGGATAGTAGGTGAAGGTCACTGAGGGCAGAGAGAAGATCAGGGGCAAAGTTCTGAGGGAGAATAGAGTGAATTCATGTTCTGATTATCATATTGGATGACTCTCTATTTCATGCTTCTAATGTGCATTGGAGCTATAGTTTAAGAGCTGATTGATACACTCCCTCTGAAATCACCGTCCTAATATACAGTTGGAATGTTGTTTTTTCTATCAGACACTGAGGCAATTCTAAAGATAGTAAATCAGCAAGAGAAAAACTAACCCCAAAGGTAAGATATAGTAGGAGGAAATATTATAGAATAATACAAACACACAGAAATAATTTAAGGATAATGGTCTAAGAAGAAAAATATTTTACATTTTTCAAATTAGCACAGAAAAAAATGAAATTTTGATCAATGCAACAGAAGTCAGACTAAAAGGAAAAGGAAAAACAAGAGCATGAGAAGCAAACTAAAATATCAGCCATGGGTCCAAATATATCAGCAATCAAAACATATATAAATAGCAATTATTTGATTGAATCAAGATTTAAAAAATCTTGCTGCATATTGCTTAAGAGAAAATACTAGGAGCAAACAACCAAGACAGCTAAGCACATAGAAAGGGATTTTCCAGCTGCCCCTGTGTGAAGAGAATGAAGCCCCTCCCCTTCTTCACCAACCCACTGTGTCCACCACACCCTCCAAAGAGATAGCCCAAGGGAAGGTTGATTCTGCTGAAGGGGCAAGGAGAGCCCAAGAGAACAATGGGTAAGTGAACTAAGTTAACACCTACAAGGTGGGATACAAGAAAAAAGACAAAAGACAGAGTTTCTAAAAGTTAATATTCACATACAAAAGGGGAATGGAAGGAAAGCTCGCAGACTAAACAGGAAAGAGAAATTAAGATTTACAACAAAGGATGAAATTAAAAATTAAAAATTCTGTACATTTATACGACAAAGAATAAAAAACAAGTGTTAATAATAGTGATTGTAGCTGGGATGGGAGTAAAAGACAGAAAACTGCACATGAACAACAATTAAAATAAAATTTTAAAAAATAATAGCGATTATATTTTTACCAGTGGTCCCTCAACACTCATTCTTTTAAAACTTGGAATATTTTATGAACTGTGTATAAAAGCATATTTCTTTTTCTAATTTTTTATAAAGATTTTATTTTTAGAGAGAGGGGAAAGGAAGGAGAAAGAGAGGGAGAGAAATATCAGCGTGTGCTTGCCTCTCATGCGCCCCCTCAGGGACCTGGCCCACAACCCAGGAATGTGCCATGACTGGGAATGAAACCAGCAATCCTTTGGTTCACAGCCTGCCCTCAATCCACAGAGCTACACCAACCAAGGCTAAAAGCATATTTCTAAACGTTCTAAAAACACACTATGAGCAGATGGGAAACCCTCAAGACCAAAACTGTGTGTAACACCTCTGTGCACAACTACTTAGTAAAAAGTTCAATCAAGACAGGCTTTAACACTCTTGCTCATAAACCTCACATTTAGTCATTATGAGGGCCAATTTCAAAATCTTATTCTATAAAATGTAACGTAAAAATTTTGGAGTCATACAATACCTTCAACACTTTTAAAACTCTATTTTTATTTCTCTTTCAGTGCATTATTTCCTAAATGAAAACATCCCTTTGTCTTTAATATCCCTGTATGTGTGGAAGTCTAATTTGCCTAACAGCTCTACTAGTGTGCTTAAAGAATGGAAATTTGTATTGACATCCTGTGGATCTGATGTTACATAATAAAATCCACCAGAGGGGATCAAACAGCCATAGACACTCAGCAGCCAGACTTTGCGCTCAGCTCCCCCTGCAGTTTCCCTCACTGTGTCACCCAGAGCACAGTAGTACACGGCCGAGTCTGACTCATCCACTGAGTTTTTCTCCAAGTGGAAGGAATTTGGTTGTTTGCGGTATGTGGCTTCAAAACCTTTGCTGCTTCCCTTATCATTGACCGTTGCGGCTTTCAGGAGGAGCTGTGGACCTTCTCCAGGATACTGCACATACCAGAAGAGAGTGGGGTACCCTGTGGATTCATAGGTGCAGTTCACGGTCAGGGAAACCCCTTTGGACAGGGTCACTTGGCCTTCCGTCTGGGTCACTGGGTCTCCATGGGTTTGTCCTGGGGAAAAAGAAAAGAAAACTCTGTCACCGAGGTCATAAAGCTCTTAAATGAAACCAAAGTTTAAAAAGTTGCTGACAGAGAAAGAATCTACATTTTAAGAGGCATGTTACTTACCAAGCACTAAGAGAACCACGGTCACTAAGCCTGGAGACGACTTCATCTCTACAGTGTTGCCTAGATAATGGTCTTGACACTTAACATGAGGAAATGTTGAAGTCACAGTGAAACTCTAAGTCGAAGCCTGCATTTCACCAGGGATCTTGTTTGTGTTGGGAAGTATCTCCCCCTGGTGGACAGGGACTGACAAGGCGCGCCTGTTTCTCAGCTTCCTCCCCAAAGGGCAGCATGTTCTGGTCTCTGATTTTATTCATGAGGCACATGTCCCTCTTCTGGTGATGCTTAGGAATCTGAACAACAGCATCCTAAGCTCTCAGGTCTGTTTCCCTCCGGACAATACCTGACATTGTAGTACTTTAACAGAGTATGCAAAGTATATTTGTAATTAGAAGACATTGATTTTCTTGAGCATTTTAATACAGTACATTATGTTCTCATGTACTCCCTGGGGGCCTGCTTATAATCCATCAAATATCACAAAATGATTTGGGGTTGAACTCAGAGGAAGTAATAAGAAGTCTGGTTTTTAATATTGATAATTCTTAACTGTCCAGCATTGTACCCAATATAGAACAGTGACTGACATTTCTTACATGCCTAGTAAATATTTGTTATATTAAACAAAAATAAACATTCTTCAATTGAGGATTCACTACCACATGACCTACAAAATTTTCTCAGTCTTCAAATATTATCAATTGTAAGAACTGTTATCTCCTTAATAACGTTTTTCAGGAGAAAAAATCATAAGTGAAGGTACTAAATCAATAAAGAGTGATCTTAGCTCAATATCTTAATCTCCACCTATTCTGTTCCTTCCAAGGTAAGATAGCTAACCACTGTGAGTCAAGCACGGAATACTAGTCCTACAGCCTTAATGCAGATCTAGTATCAAAAATGCTTTCTACTACCATGTCTCTGCCTCATTCTCTGGCCAAACTTCAATGACACAACTGCCCCCACACAGGAGAGAGCCCTGCAGATGTGGAAATGCATGAAAAGCCTGGAGCACCAGTTAGAACTCTCTTCCTTATCACCTATCAAATTGTTAAAGATACACCACCCATTATTCATACAACAGCTGATAGTACCAATCAATGCCAGTGAGAGAAAGTTACAGATTCTGGGATCTCAACATTAATTTGAAGAAACATTTTCCAGGATTGAGACACACTGACACGAAAATTTTCAAGCTCCCCCAGGTGGTTTGGTTACTGTGAGCCTGGTACCCATTTACAAGATTTCATTTGTGATAACTGGCCTAGACCAAGGGGATCCTCAAAGATGAGGGAGAAAGTTCTGGGATGTGCATGGGAAAGTGTCCCTATGGCAACACAAATTTTTCAAAACTAGTCTTTTTCTATGAAGTGTCAGCAGCAAAAACAAGGGTGTCTTTGGTTCACTTTTTATGGCCATTCTTTTATAAAACAAAACCAATGACCTCTGAGAATTATCAGGGTACAGTTCTGGGGAAGGACACATTTTTCTGTAAATATTTATCCACAGACACAGAGATGGAAACTTAGTTCAGGCTGTTTCCTGCAGTTCTCGCTGCACAGATTCAGATCAAGGGGCTTCCTGAGTCCTTGAGTCAACCTGTGGACAGTCTCCCAGAAGTGGACACAGGAAATCCAGGCCCAGATGCTTCACTTCTCTTCCACCTCCCAAGGTACAGTCTCAGAACCTGCCACAAAACTATGCTAGAAAGGAATTCTGACAAAGCAGCTGTGGACTTTCATTCTGATCTACAAAGGGAAAACAAAATACGTTGGGATAAAGTTGGATTGAATGTAAACAGAGCAGCACACAGTTACACAGAGCTCTCATGTACGTAGCCCAGTGCAGCCAAGGGGGGACCCTAATGGGATTTGTCATGGGGTCCAGAACTCGGTGTCCAGGATATATTAGAACACATATATAGGATGTTCTCACCCCCACAAGTCTGAGCTGCGGAGTGGGACACATGGAGCAGGGCCATTGAGAGTTGTTTTGAATAGCAACAGTTTTGCAGATAACCTCTGGAATGGTTGTTTATCATACCTATAACCTTGAACTGGTTTCATAGATATGTTAAACAGCTATGGCCTTGCTTTGGGCCAGGGGTTTGGGGGTGACTTCAACTAGGATGTAACTAGGAGGCAACTCCCCCTGGTTACAGAGCCAGCGTAAGCGCTTGGAGATGGCTGGCTCCACACCACTGGGCCACAGCTGCACAGACTTACTATGGCAGCCCAGTAAAGCTGGAAGAATTCAGGAATGCTGGCAGCTATGGCCACTTGTGGGAGGAGTTGGAAATGGTGCGGCAGGGGAAGATCGGCGCTGAGATTTAAACCATTCAGGGGTCTTTTGGGACCACACGTCTTTTTGGGACCATGCAGCTTGGACAGAGAAGAACCACGGACTTCTTTGTCTGAGATACGGTACCCCAGACTGGGCACACGGGGAAGGAAGGACTGTGCATTTGTGAGTATTCTAAAGGACTTTAGGATCTCAGCGAAGACATTAAGTCATTACTCTTCAGTGTGTAAAACTCTTTACATAAATAACCCCTTTCCTTTTCACCAATCTCGGGCAGAGGGATGTCTTTCCCTGGCAGTGACAAGGGGAACCTACGACAGGGTGGGGGGTTCCTGGAGCACAAGGGTGGGTCCCTTCGGTAATAGCGTATCATTCACCTCACCCCTGGTCTGTTCTGTAACGTGTACACTTTAAGAAACACGTAATGTAAACCCAATGAGAACCAAAAGAAGACATGTTCTGTATTTTGTGTCACGTAAGAAAACTTGTAGAGCATGAAGGAAAAATATCTGTTAAATTTTAACTTTAATGGTTTTGTAAATGCATAATTTTCATGCACCTATTTGTAGTAAGCAACTCTTAAGAGATTAGACATTTTTATACGCTTGTGAAGCCATCACCACAGTCAGGATAATGAACGCAGGCATCAGCCCCGAAGCTTTCCTGTGTCTCTCTGCACCCCTTCCCTCAACATCTCCCCACAGCTCATTCCTACTTTCTGGCAATGCCTTTGTCACAAAGTCATTGGCATATTTTATGATTTTACGTAAGTGGAATCATATGTTCTCTTTTGTCTGGCCTCTTTCTCTCATCGTAATTATTTTGAAATTCTACCATGGTCTTATAAGTGTCAATAGTTCCTTCCATTTTGTTCCTGAGTCCTAGTCCATCATAGAGAGACAAAAATGATTCATTTAGCTATTCACTTGGTGATGTACTTTTTTTTTTTTTTTGGTACCAGAAGTGGACTGTTACAAACAAAGCTGCTATAAACGTATGCGTATAAGATGTTTTAAACACACATACTTTCATTTCTCTTTGGTCAGCACCTGAGAGTAGAATGGCTGGATTTATGATAGGTTTACAACTGACTTGTTAAAATTAATTACTTGTTCCAGTAGCACTTTTGTACACACCCTTAGGTTTTCCGCCAGATAATCATGATGTCTGTGAATTAAGAGAGGCTTACGTCTTCCTTCTGAACGCCATGCTTTTGTTTCCTTCTCTTGCCCCACTGCACAGCCAGAACCTCTGTACAATGCTGAGTACGGAGGTGAGAGGCGGACTTCCTGATCTCAGGGGAGAGCATGCAGGCTCTCACCACCAAGCGTGACATCAGATGCAGGTATTCGTAGAGGCCTTTCATGAAGTTGGAGAAATTGCCTTTGATTCTGAATCTGCTGGGAGTTTGCCATGAGGAACTTAGATTGGGTTTCTCAAATGCTTTTTCTGTACCTGCTGAGGTTACTGGAATTAATTGACCATCTGCTGATGATCAATCTTTTTGAATATATTATTGATAAACGGTCACAATCAAATATTAAAGAAGGCATTACTCTTCCATTTAACACACAATGAAACAGAGCTCACAAGTGCCTAGAAAGCAAATGACACAGCTAAGAGTTTTTACCAGTTTTCTCTGGTAACAAATTTCTGCTTCTTGGTTTTGTCATCGCTGATTATTTTCTGAGAAAATTTGAGAGAAAGACTAGAAAGTAGCAAAATTACTTCTTGAGCCTTTGAAATATCTCAAGACTCCATGCCAGCAGGTTCTTTATGTATGCAAATGGAACTAATAAGAATAAATAATTTCTGGTTTTGCTTTTACAAAGAAAGGGAGAGGGAAGCATGAAGTACACAAACTACATGGCAGAAGCAGACCACTAGGTAGTGTCTTGGCCAATTCCTTTTAGGCTCATTATTAGACATGTGACTTGAAGAATGCACTGCAGCAAGAGTGACAAACTCTTCCAGACTTCTGTGAGTCACCAGGAAACTGAAACTTCACTCACGGCTGGTGATCACTTTCTTTCTCTGTCCTTAAAACTTGCTTGTGATAATGCAGTTTAGACCACAGTTTTCAAATTAATCAGTATAAGTGGCTTTCAGAAAAATTTTTAAAGAATTTCCTTATGATGAAGCAATTTTTCTGAGAGCATAGTCCAAAAAATGGAAAGAATTAGAGTTTACGAAGTCTGTCCAGAATGTATCCAGCCAAGGAATGAAAAGTAGAGACCTTTATTGAAAAAGATACAAGATACCAGAAACATTGTACAGAAGACAATGACACCTCAGTCCCCTTCAAAGTAGATACCTTAGGACCTCATGCAGTTCTCCCGATTACCATCAGCTGCCCCATCATAGAGTCCTGAATCTCACCAACAGTCTGAACTCTCCTCCCGCTCAAAGGTGATTTTACCTTTGGGAAAAGCCAGAAGCCACAGGGCACCAAATCTGAGGTGTAGGGGTGGCTGAATGACCTGGGTGATTTGATGTCTCACCTAAAAACTCTGCACCAGATGTGATGCATGAGGTGCTACATGGTTGTGATGAAACTGCCAATCACCAGTTGCCCAGAGCTATGCCCTTCTGAACCACCCAAATAGTTTCCATGGAGAAACGTTCAATATTAATGTAAACTATGATGCAGATTCATTGTGCTCAGTGATTTGAATGTGACAGCCACACAGAATGCATGCTCACTCAACAGCATCTACCGCCCCCACTGACTAGTACAGTAAAGTCATCATTGTTCACACATGCTCATTCCAGTCCACTCTCCTTGGTTGCAGGGTATATCAATGTCACACAAACCATTCTCACTATTTTAACACTGGCTGGCTTTTACCAGACAAACCACATATATCCAAAATATCGATATATTAGTTACATACATTTTTCCACCAAACTGTGGAAGCAACACAAATGTCCATCAGCAGTTCAATGGATAAACAAAATGTGGTATATAGATACACTGGAATATTATTTAGTTTAAAAGGAAAGAAATTCTGACACAGGCTGCAACATGGGTGAGCCAGCAGGATGCTACCCTAGGTGAACTAAGTTACCATGTGACCAATATTGCTGCATCCCACTTTACAAGGTATCTGAAACAGTCAAACTCCTAGAATGAGAACTGAAAGGGTATTTGCCAGGGGCTGCGGGGGTGGGGGCATGGGATGCTATTGTTAACACAGCACAGCTTCTCAGTTCTTCAAGGTGAATAGAGTTCTTTAGGTGTAAATGTGCTTAATATCACTCAGTTGTACACCTAACACGGTAAAAATTTATGATAAAATGGTAAAAGTATAAGAATATTAAAAATGTTAAAAGAATCCTTTCAGATTTTTACTAAGCATATCTGCTTTCCCACCTCAATTATAAGATGGAGTATACAATATAAGAACCCTTATTAAATATCCATGATCATTCAAATTTTAAGGCACTGAGACAATGGGCTGAGAGGTAAGTGGAGGAAATATTAGAAAATGAAGATTTTGGATTGTGGAGTATTGAAAAAAGAGGGCATGGAGCTGTGAAAAGGAACCACAGGATGGCAAAAATGCATCTAGAAGAGTGGTGAATTGAAGGGCAAGAGGAGAAAAAGATAGTTCACACTTTGCTTCTTCACAATGTCCCCCTATAGCCACCAATTATTGCTCATTTATGGGTGAGACTAGTGGGATTTACTGCAGGTAAATCTACGTAAAGGAAATAGTCTCTTCCGTGCTAGTGTGTTAGTAACATGGAAAAAAACACAAAGTTTGTCATGTTGTAGGCACCTTAGGAATTCAAGGAGGGTACCTTAACTCAGCTAAGAAATCCAAATTAAACTAAATCATTAAGCAATATGAAAGAGCATAACCTACAAAAACAGTAAATCCACAGAAAGATTTCACAGTCTTCCTCTTCCACAGTGCCTGTGCCCTAAAATATACTCAATAAATGTTTATTGAACAAATTGATCTGGAAATCTTACATTACCACAGACTTTTACTGGTTTTTAGATTCAGATGTTTCTGAATTTCCTTAGTTAATTGTCTTAGCTCAATGTCTCACCAAATAGCAAATTGTTCATTCTGGTTGTTCTTTGTCTTCACTAAACAATTTCAACCCAATTTTTCAAATACACAGATATTTTTATTAATAACAATGTACACATGG
>PVKU01014795.1:0-21270 GCA_004027475.1 Anoura caudifer | reverse complement strand
TTCTTCATTTCCTCTTGGCCCTTGTTGATAGTTTCTATTTCCTTTTTCATGTTGATATAGTTTTCAGTGAGTTCATTGTAGCTTCCCTGCAGTTTCTGGTAGCTCATTTTGAGCTCATTGAGTTTCCTGATAACCATTGCTTTGAACTCAGTATCTGATATTTTAGTTGCCTCTGTTTCATTTAGCATTCTTTCTGGGGCTTCCTCCTTTCCTTTCATTTGGGGATTCTTTCTTTGTCTTCCCATTGTTTGTGAGACTCTTCTTGTTAGCCTCAGCTTCTTAAATTGATCTGTTCTGGCTCCCTGGGTTTATGGTGTGAACTTCTGTGGTAGAATACCTGTGAGATCAAGTGGTGCTGTCTCCTTTGGTTATCCTGGTGTTCACAGTTTGCACTGTCTCAGCTCTTGGGATGCCCCCTCTTTGGGTCCAACTCTGGTTTTTTCACAGTTCCAGGTTTATTTGTCTCACTCATGGGTACTTAAAAAGAGAAAAGAAAAAAAGGAAGGAAGAAGAGATAAATTGGAAAGAAAAGAAGAAGGAATAAAACAAGAAAGAAGTAAAGAGAAGCAAAGGGAATTGAGAAATAAAAAAGATAAAAATAATTTTAAAAATAATTTTAAAAATGTAATTAAAAAAAAAAAAAACTCTTGCTGGTTTCAAACTTACCAAGCCAGTTTTTCTGGTCTTGCTGGCTGCTATGGGCCAAGGGGCGACAGTGTCACTTTTCTCCCTGTTCAGACTCAGTCAGCTTTGGGCTACTCTCCCCAGGGCTAACCTGGTGCCTCTCTGCAAGGTCTTGGGGTGTGGGCTCTGGGCCTGCTGAGGAACACATGCTTTCCCCAACTTCATGGGTGTGAGCTTGGGTCTCCCATGGATCGAGCACTCCCCGGGGTTTACGGGTGAGAGCTTCGGGTCTCCTACGGGGCATGCGCCATCCCTGGTTTACAGGTGTGGGTTCCAGGATTCCTATGAAGCATGCATGCTGCCAGAGTTTACGAGTGTGGGCTCCATGGGTTTCCTGCATTGCGCACACTCACCCTGGGTTCATGGGGCGTGAGCTCCAGGTTTCCCATGGATTGTGCGCACTGCCCAGGTTTACGGGTGTGAGCTCCGGTTCTCCTACATAGCGCAAGCACTGCCCAGGTTCCCAGCATAGGCTACGGGTCTTCCACAAAGCCCCCTCCTCCGGTTGCTGGCACCTCTGGTCACACAGGATCCGGCGTGCACTCCACCCAGGGCTATGCGTGGGTGCTCACAGCCACAGTGTATTTGCCACACAGACCTTAACTTCTCTCTCTGTGACTTAAACCAACCAGGTCTCTCACATTGCTCCTCAACCCTTGTTTGGCTGGGAGGGAGCAGTTGACACGGTGACCTCCCTAGAGCCCTGTGGCAGACCCAGCAAGTGCCGGCTGGAGGCTTCAGCCACCCTGGTCTCTCCACTGATCCCTGGGCTCTTATTGTCCCGAAGAACTCTCCTTACCATCTGGTTTTTCAATGTCTGCTACGGTTTTTGATCTCCTACTTTCGTATATACTGTGGTGATGTTGGCTGTTTGCTCTGTTCCTCTGTAGATTGGCTAGGGTTTTCTCCCGTGTGTAGGGGAAAGTGGAATCTGCCCCCTCCTACTGTGCTGCCATCTTCCTACCACTATACCCAAATATTTTAATCTGGTTTGAAAGGACTGTTTTCCATAACATGGAGTTAAATAAAAAGTAATGAAAAGAACATAAGCCACAGCTTTCCAAAGATGACTTTTAGGTCTTCCTGTGGTTCATGGTCCATTGTTATTCTGGTGCTTTCTTTACTCTGGTGTCAAGAGCCCAAGGTTCATCCTGCCAACATCACTGAGGTTGGGCTGATGAGGAGTATGTCCCAAAGTCCAGCCCACTTTCCTTGTAGGAAGCTCTCTGGTGATCCTGTCATCCAAGGTCTAAGTAACACCTTATCTCCAGGCTCAGAGGAACGTAGGGAACTTTTGGGGCAGAGGTCTCTAATATAAGTAAGGTCATTAATTACAGCTAAGTTCTGACTTAAATGTTGTACTTATTTCTTTACCTTCACTTATTGATCAATATTCATATCTCCCACCCCAATCATAGCCTGAAATGGTTGCCCATAAACACTCTTATAAAGACTCAGCTGAATCCCACTTCGAGGAGCCACCCTTATCCTGAGCAGGGCAATAGACAAAGCTTGATCCCAATGGGGGTGAGTTTGTTGACACAGCTTGGCTACATTTTTCTTCAAGGTGTCATTCACCTTTTCTACCTTCCCAGAAGCCTGAGTTCTCCATGCCGTGTGGAGTCTCCACTTAATTCCTAAAAATTTACTAACCTTCCATGTAATTTCTGAAAAGAATGTAGGTCCATTTTTACTCTGGATGCTGCCACAGAAGCCAAAGCAAAGGATTATTTCCTTCAATAAGGCTTTTACTGCCTTTGAGGATTTCTCTGTTCTAGTAGGATAGGCTTCTACCCATCCTGAAAAGGTGTCAACAAAGACTACCAAATATGTCCACCCTTGGACCCTTGGCATCTGAATAAAGCCTATTTGCCAGTCCTCAAATGGGCTCTGTCCCTGGTATTGTTTCCCTTCTTTCTTTTGCTGGGGTTTGTCTTGGGGCTGTTCTTCTGGCACACAACACACCCAGCAATTACTTTTCTTAGGCCCTTAGAAATTCCAGGACCTGTGAGCCACAGCTTGGCCTAGGTGGTTAATGACTCTCTTCCATAGTGAGTGGCCTCATGCAAATGCTTCATGACTGGCTCTACTAAATGTTCAGGAAGCTGTATGACTCCTTTCTTATTCTCTCTCCATCTACTATCAGGACCTTCTTCATCAAAACCCCAGCTCTTATCTTTCTCTAAGTCTGCTGTCGAATATTCAGGGTCAAATTGTGACAAGTCTGGAACAGGTACCAAAGGCATCGTAAGTGTTCATTTAGCAGCCTCTTGCTGCTCAGTCAGCTGGAATGTTTCCTCTAGACACTTCAGTGTCCTCCTTCTGATGCCTCAGGGAGTGCATAACTGCCACCTGTAAAGGTGCCTGAGCAGCCCCTAATAATTTTAAAATTTCTGCTGCATGCTTAATCTCCTTTTTAATGGATGCTAATAGTCATCTTTCCTTCCAGATGGAACCATGTGCAAGCCAAATCAGGAAAGTGTACCTGGAGTAGGTACACCCATTCACTCTCTTTTCATGTGACAATTCCAGCGTCCTCCTCAATGCAGTCAGTTCAGCTTTCTGAGCGGATGTTCCTGGCAGCAGAGGAGTTCCTGTGGTTTATGGCCAGGAAGGAGAAAACTAAACCCTTTGGTCTCAGTGTCCTTGGTTAGGGAGATAAGGTCCCGTAAATTACTAGCTGGCTGTGAATTGCTCAAAGTCTTTGGCCTTGTTTAATTTTCTTGTGTCAGGTTCCTCATTCCACTTGTCCAAGAATTATCCTACCTTCTTACTCTCCTGTCTCACATCTAGTCTTGACAACAAGCCCATTCAGTCAAACCACTGAGTCTCATTTCAGGAGGTGGTGATGCAAATGGGCTTCTCAAGAGAGGCCTCTAGTGTGGACACAAGCAACCAGGTAAACAAAGTCATTGGCATATGCCTTATGGAAACAGAAGGAACCCAGAGGTTAATCAACTCAGCAAATCCTCTCCAGTTTCTGAGTTTGCAAGACTGTCAGATGAAAAGACTTCCAAAGCAAGGCCTTTGCTGGAACAACAGTAAGCAGTGACAGTGTGACAGATCCTCCTTGTGTGCAGTTTAACTGTCTGGTGATGTCATAAGGTGCGCAGGTGAATTCTGTATGACTGGCATTGCATCAGTGGTTCTCAATAATCCCAGGTCAAAGGATGAAAGAAAAATGAAACATTCATTTGAAAGAAAATTAGAAAAATTCAGGATCCAATTCAGTTTGTAGGTGAAAAATAAAAATTTCACTGAGCCCAAGACCCACAATTAAGCATTATGATTTTCACAGCAACACAATTTCCCTCCTTAAAACTGCCCTCTTTTTTTTTTATCCAAGAGACTGCATTAAGTCCAGTGTTAATTTGGCCTAATTATTTGCACAAACACAACAACAATAGTAATTGAGCCCTGGCTGGTGTGGCTCATTGGATTGAGTGCCAGTCTGTGAACTGAAGGGTCGCCGGTTTGATTCCCAGTCAGGGCACATGCCTGGGTTGTGGGTCAGGTCCCTGGTAAGGGGTGCGTGAGAGGCAATCACACATTGATGTTTCTCTTCCTCTCTTTCTCCTTACCTTCCCTTCTCTCTAAAAATAAATAAATAAAATATTTTTTAAAAAAATAAAAAACAAAAAATAAAGTAATCAAGCAGAACAGAAACAGACTCACAGATTCACAGAACAGATGCTGGTTGCTGAATGGAATTGGGTTGAAAGAAATGGAAAAAAAAGGTGAAGGGTTTAAGAAGCACACATTGCTGGTTACAGAACAGTCATGGGGATGTAAAGTGCAGCATAGGGAATACATATAGTCCATAATATTGTAATAACTACATATGGTGTCAGATGGGTACTGGGTTTATTGGGGTGATCATTGTAATTTACATAAACATGTAACCACAGATTTGTACAGAACCTAATACAATATTGTACATTAACAGTAATTGAAAAATAAAAAAATATTTTAAAACAAGATAAATATACCCTGAATTCATTTACGAATGAATTAATTTCTTAACTATCCTTAATGAAAATGGAGAATAAAGTAATAAAATATCTCCTATGATGACCAGAAACTGCACAAACACATTTCTGCTACATTCCCAAGTGTCATGAGACCAGGAAAGTGACCTGTGAGGGCTGAGTCAGCCTCTTCTCCACAGAACAGCAAGTTCACTTAAGAGAATGAGTGACACAGAACCTGTGATGACTGAGGGGTGGTGAACTGGCAAACACTCTCTCAAATGAATGTGAGCTTTTCCCTCAAGGAAAGTCAATGGGCAGGTGACACCTGACAGCACTTGTTGTCTGGATGGAATGGAAGCTCTCAGAGGAAAACCAGGATTTTGGCAAACTTGTGTCCCACCACGGCAGCCAGACAGCTTCCCAGAGCTGACAGCCGTTTCCAGTGGGATCTATGGTAACATTAACAAATGTGATTTTTGAGGATGTGTCATTAAATGTATCAACACTGGGAGGTCTCTCACACTTAGTGAAATGATGCACTGCTTTCACATAATCCTGTATCAGTACAAGAGCCACTCAAGTAAGGTAACAGGAGAGGAAATATTCAATGGTGTTATTTCACGATCCACTTTGCAAAGAGATTTTCAGGAGCTACCACTTGTGAAGCTTTAGTGTATGATCAAGGCTGAATACCCACACTTATCTGAAAATGTCTGTAGAATGCTCCTCCTATATATTTGTGTGAGGCTGAATATTTTTTTATGTACTGCAACAACAACAAAAAGATTTAATGCAGAAGCAAATATGAAATTCCAGAGGTCTTCTGATGATACAGACAAGAACTGAGACTTGCGAAAAATGTAAAATGTAGGTAGATTCACTCTTCTCACTATCTCATGTATCTGGGAAATAGTTATTTTTCACAAAAACATTACTTCTGTTAACATGGATTATTAATATTATTCTCAATGAAGTTAAAAAATTTCAAACTGTTTAATTCCTTGTACGGCAAACATTGATAGCTATAACACCCACAAACAAAATCATTCGTGGGATTCTCCCTATTTTGTAAGACTATATAGATATTCTGACACCAAAATATTTTGACAGTCCCTGAATAAAACAGCCGTGGGCCGGGACTCAGGGAGACGGCGGGACAGAGACTTGTCCGTGCACCTGGAGGGCTCTGCGCAAAGCCCAGGGTCCCCAAGCTCGGCTCTCAGGGTCTCAGCCTGACGACTGACCCTGGGGCGGGGACGCTCAGTGCCGAGGCATCTTCCTCTCCCCTGGGGTTTCCCTTCTTTTTCTTCTTGCGTGTCCTTCTGCCTGGATACTCGTGACGCAATCCCAATTCTCACTCCAACTGGCTGACCGGGCTCTAGAGAAGCCAATCAGCATCAACGTGGTTCCGGGTATAATGACCACGCCGAGAACTAGAACTCCTTCTCTGCGAACAGTTCTGGGTCATGGATCCCCGACCCCCGCTCCTGCTGCTCTCCGGGGCCCTGGCCCTGACCGAGACCTGGGCGGGTGAGTGCGCGGACGGGAGCGAACAGCCTCTGCGGGGCAGGAGCCAGGGGACTGGGCTGGGGCGCAGGACCTGGGGACCGCGCGCGTCTCCAGAAACCCCAGCCCAGACCCCCGAGTCCCACCTCGGCCCCAACTCTACCGTTCCCCCGTCCCCTCCTGTTGACCAAAGCCCGCTTTTCCGTCCCCCTTTGCCCCCTGCCCATTCCGGCCCGACCGTGGACTCATGGACACGCATCCTCGCCACCCCCAGATCCCCACAACCTAAGATATTTGCAAACCGCCGTGTACGATCCGGGCCGCGGGAAGTCCCGGTACATCAGCGTCAGCTACGTGGATGACACGGAGATTGCGAGGTTCGACAGCGACACCGCGAACCCGAGGCTGGAGCCGCGGGCACCGTGGATGGAGCAGCAGTGGGTGGAGCAGGAGATGCCGGACTATTGGAACCAGCGGACAGGGGTTTGCCAGCGCGAGGCACAGATTAACCAAGGGAACCTGAACCAGCTGCGCGCCCACTACAACCAGAGCGACGACGGTGAGCCACGCGCGCCCGGTCACGACCCCCACCCCCACGGACAGGCCGCTGTCGCCACAAGTCCGAGCATCAGCTTGAGGCTTCGGAACCCACCTGCCCCCATCCTGGGAGGACGCGTGGGAATTATGATCCCTTTGCTTTTCACTTTAGGTTTAGTCACCGCGGGTTGGGTCCGGACTAGTGGAGGCGGGACCGGGCTAAGTCGGCAGGGCTGACGGCGGGGCGGGGTCAGGGTCCCACACGTTACAGAAAATGACCGGCTGTGTCGTGGGGTCCGATGGGCGCTTCCTACGTGGGTTCAGTCAGTACGCCTACGACGGCACCGACTACGTCGCCCTGAACGAGGACATGCGCTCCTGGACCACCGCCGACACGGCTGCGCCGACGACCTGGCGTAAGTTGGTGCAGGTCCCTGATGCGGACCTCATGAGGGCCTTCCTGGAGCACACCTGTGCGAACTGGCTCCGCCTGTTCCTGGAGAAGGGGAAGGAGACCCTGCTCCGAGCAGGTACCAGGGCGCGAGCCTCCCCGAGGAGGGGATCTGTGGGCTGCGGCAGATTCCTACAAGGAGAGGAGGAAAATGGGGCAGTGACAGAATGTCCCTCCTGCTCCAAGGCGAAAGAGTCCACCAGGTGTCCTTATTCTATGACTCACCACCAGCCCAGCTTTCTCTAAAGGACAAGAAGGGGCCCAGCCTCTCGCTGAAACACCCCACAGCGGTTCCCTCACACCCTGCAGCACCTGGTGCACCAGGACGCTCTCCCTGGTTCTGGGGCTGAGACCTTCTCTGCAGGCCTGACTCCATCCTTTCTGAGTCATCAGCCTCAACCTGAGTCTGTGTCTCCCCTTAGGGACCTGGACACTCCTACCCTAGGTTCTCACCCTGATTCTGGAACTTTCCAAGAAATAGGAGATTATCCCAGGTGTCTCTGTCCAGGCTAGTGTCTGGGTGCTGCACTTCCTTCCCCACCCCCGCTGCCTGTCTATTCTCAGGGTGGTCACATGAGCACTGCTGGAGTGTCCCATGATATGCAAAGTTCCTGAATTTCCTCATCCTCCCCCTCGGACCCTCCAAAGACATATGTCACCCACCACCCCATATCTTACCATGAGGTCACCCTGTAGTGCTGGGCTCTGGGCTTCTACCCTGCGGACATCACCCTGACCTGGCAGTGTGATGGGGAGGACCTGACCCAGGACATGGAGCTGGTGGAGACCAGGCCTGGAGGGGATGGAACCTTCCAGAAGTGGGCAGCCGTGGCTGTGCCCCCAGGAGAGGAGCAGAGATACACGTGCCGTGTGTAGCACCAGGGGCTGCCCAAGCCCCTGACCCTGAGATGGGGTGAGGAGGGGGTGTGGGCACAGAGCCTTTCCTCAGGGTGTCCCTGAGCAGGGTCAGGACTCAGGTCTGAGGTTGACCTCTCACCTTCCCCTCGCAGAATCCCCTCCTCAGACCACCATCATCATCATGGGCATCGCTGCTGCCCTGGGTCTCCTTGGAGCTGTGGTCACTGGAGCTGTGCTGTGGAGGAGGAAGAGCTCAGGTGGGCAAAGGGTGGGGCTGGGTTCCCTGTCCCCCTGGGGGTCAAGCCCAGGTGGAAGTGTGCTCTGCCTCATTAATGGGCATCGTGTCCCCACACGGGTGCTTGTCCAATGGGGCCTATTTCATAACACTGACTCTTCAGTGAGGCCCATGGGAAAGTGAAGGACACATTTATCACCTAATGATTCTAGCAATGGGGACTGATTCCCAGCTGTCAGAGGTCAGAAGGAAAGGTCCCTACTGAGGACAGATGTCCAGATGGGCAGTTGGACCAGTCCCCACACATGTACTGTCCCTGTATTTCCTGATCCTACCCTTGCTGTTCAGTCACAGTTCTGGAAACATCTCTGTGCTTCAGGAGTATGAAGCTCCTTTAGGGTCACAGGACCCAGCCTTCCCCCTGACTTCTCACAGATGTTTCTTATTTTCTTCCCACAGGCAGAGGCAGGAAGAGCTACGCTCAGGCTGCCTGTAAGTCTGGATGTTGGGGAGGTGACATCGGGGACCCTTGGGAGAGCATGGGCTGGAGTCTGTGAGGGGGTCTCCCCCACCGCGTAACTCTGCTGTTGTGTCTTCCCCGGGCAGCCACAGTGCCCAGGACTCTGATGTGTCTCTCACAGCTCCTAAGGGTGAGACCCTGAGGGCAGGAAGTGGGGGTATTAGGACTGAGGGGCACAACTGTGTTGTGGAGATTCTCAGAGTGGGACACTCTGAGCATGTGGTGGCTGTGGGAGAATGTGACACTTCTGAGACTGACCTGAATTTGCTCATGACAACTTTCTTTCCCAGCGTGACAGAGCTGCTTTCTGAGGGACTTGGTGCTGAAATAGAGTCCAGCCACCCTTTGGGATTATGAATCCCTGACAGCTGTTTGTACATTAATTTTAAAATATATATAGTATGTAAATATAAGTGATGGAGATTAAAAGCTCCAAAGTGTATGTTTTCTGGTAGGTGTTATTCAATCTATACCTTCACCCCATTTATTAACCCATTTCAAGTTACTTTAAATTCATAAACTTACAGTCAGGTATGGAGACAACCCAGGTGGGAGAGACTCTGTGCCACAGGACAAGGAAACCTCACTGCTCCCCTGTTCCCTGTGGTGTTCCCTGTGACCACCTGTGCTCCATGGGCAATTAAGGATGTCTTCCCGCACATCCCAATGTGGCATTTTGGAGCCTCTGTCCATGGCTGGTTGAGTCCCCTGATTCTAATGCAGTGCCGCTCTGTTGCCTAGGAGTCTCCCCAAGCTTCCAGAGCCCCTTCTTGTAGACTTGAGGGGTGTCTGTGGGGGGTCAGAGAGCTGACCAATCCGAAGGGTAGGACACCTGCTTAAAGCAGGAACTGTTCCAGCGTCCACTGTCCTTAATCCACTGCAGACACTGCTCTCATTCTGCGGATGCTCAGCCCTGGAAGGTCATGGCCAAGGAGCTGATGTCCTTAGTGGCTTCCTCTGAGAGTTCCTCCTCAAGAGAGAGCCCTTGGGCCACAAGGTCAGTCTGGCTACTGAGCTGAGAACAGAATCAGGAGACAAGGGACCAGCGAGGAAGGAGAGAAAGTTGTGGGGAAGCTCCCATGGGTCCAGGCTGCAGGTGCTGGGTGTTCTGACGGGGCTGTGAGCAGTGGAAACAGTGGGAAGGGACTGGACACTGAATGCATTTGGAAGATGGATTTCACAGCATTTCCTAAGGATTCAATCTGGGGTGTGGGAAAGGAGTCAAGGAGGACACCCCACATCTTTAGTGTGCCAGCAGAAAGGTGGGGTTATATCAGCAGAGATGGGGAAGACACTGGCAGGAGCATGTGGGGGGGGCGCATTTCAAGTGTTCAGCTGAGGAGAAGGTCAAGGTGAAATGTGTGTTAGAAACACCAGTGAGGTGTCAGGTTGGACAGATGAGTGTGAGGACCTTGAGGAGAAATGTCTGGGCTGGAGACCTAGATCTGTAGGTGATGCTACAAAAAAAATGACATTTAAATCCAGGAGTGTGGGTGAGGCCACCAAGGAAGCCAGGACTGTGGAAGAGGAAGAACAAGGAATGGACACTGCACCCACCTGTCGAGACGGTGGGTGCAGTTCATCCTGGTGACTCACCTGGTTGGTGAGGGCCAGTTCTCCCCATTATAAATTCACCTTTTGGTTAATGTCATTCATTAGTAATTTCCAGGGAGATATTCTGAGATTGTCCTGCTGTGCTCTTCACGACTTCCACCTCTCACTCTCCTTAGCCCCTGTTATAACTTCCTCCCAAGGCAGTGAAAATATGATGGTTGTCCCATATCAGCCCTGGATATTTATGAATAGGGTGTAGAGTGCAGCACAGGGAATATAGTGAATAATATTGTTGTGACTATGTATGGTGTCAGATGGGTGCCAGATTTATCATGGAGATTCTTTAATAAGCTATATGCATATGTTTAATCACTGTGTTTTACAGCTAAAACTAATACAATGTTGTATGTTAAGTGTAATTGAACACTTAAAAGAATTAACTCATGGACATAGACAACAGTGTGGTAATTGCATGGGAGAGAGATGGGTGGAGGTGGGAGAGTGTATGCAGTGATAAATGGTGATGGGGAAAGAAAAAAATAAAATAATTGTCTTAAGTTTAAAAAAGTGGCAAGTTGACCAGTGTGAAAGACCTGGGGATAGAGTTTGGAGAAGAGAAGGAGCTGAAGGAACAGGCCCAGCAAGAAACACTGTGAAGGGAGCTCCTGGCCCAGCTGTCCCTGCACCCCAATGGCATGTGACTCTAAGCTCAGCTCCACCCCAGGAACAAGGGATACTTTCTCTGCCTCCTGCCAGCTGCTCCTGAGGGCGTCTCTGTAATGGCCATTGCTGTCTCCAGTCACCAGATGTGCCTGAGGCTGATGTGCATGGGGCAAGTTTGCTCTACCTTAGAGACGCCCCAGGCTCTCCAGATGCAGATGGTGTCCCTGACAGGAGGGGTGATGTGACAGTGGCATCTCTGTGGGAAGGTCAGGACCAGCCTCTCTGTCCCTGTAACTGGGGTCAGGAGCAGCCCTGCCCTACCTGTCTCTGCACAGAGCTGTGGAGCTCAGACCAGTAAGGTGAGGGCTCTCTCACATCCACTCTCAGGGCAGAACCAGGAGGGGTCAGCCCAGGAGGGACTGGGACCTGTGGGTGGGCAGCGCCCCTGGGTGGGACTGTGCTGAGCCTGCCTGGGGTCCTGAGCTGCCCCTCATCCCCAGGTTGGGCAGGTTTGAGGGGGAAGGGTAGGGGGTTTTCAGGAGGGTCTCTGCAGGTCCCTGTGCCCTGGAGTCCCCATCAGTGAGAGAGAGGGGTTGGTCCCTTGGAAACCTGGACACAGCCTTGTATGTCAGGAGCCATGGAGCTCCTCCACCCTGTACAAAACTCCCGTTTTCTGAGACCTCCCAGGTTTAGGGTTAGGTGTAATGACAGGAGTGTGAATTGCCATGCAGTATTCAGTTATGACTAAAACATCCTGGGTCATGAAATGACACCCGATGACAAACACACACACACACACAGCTACAAACAGAAGGACACAGAGAAGTGTCTGCCCTTCGGTGACCCCCCAAAACTTTTCCTGTTTCAAGTCCCCCTGCAGGTGGTGCCAGCCTCTCAGGAATTTCTGCTGGACATCATCACCCTCCCCGTGTGGTTACTGTGTGTGAGTGTCACTCCTGTTTCTGTCTCTAATTGAATGGGGATGCCCCAGTGACCTCTCTTAACCTGAGGCAGCAGGAAGGGAAAAAGAATTTGGAGTGAGATGAAGTCCCATTATTTTCCAAGTCTGCCAGAACGGGTGCGTGTTGTGAAAATAACCAACATATGACTTTAAAAATATATGAATTAAATCAGTACCTTCTGCAGTAGTTCAACAGAGTGCTTCATATTTAGAAATATGGTGGACGGAATGCACCTTGGACCATGCTGTGGTCTGCAGGTTTGTGACTATCAGTCCATGTGCTGAATTTACAACCCCCAGCCCTGGCCAGTAGCTCAGTTGGAGCATTGTTCTGCTGTCCAAGGTTGGGAGTTCTATCTTGGGTCAGAGTAGGTACAAAAGCTAACCAATGAATGTATCAATCAGTAGAACAACAAACTGAGTTCACTCTCTTTCTCCCACCCCTCCTTGCCTTTCTCTAAAATTCAAACCAAAAAAAAAGAGAGTACATGTATTCCATTTTGCTCACCAACAGAAAAACCCATATTTTGCTTCAAGTGGGTGAAGATTTTATTTCCTAGAACAAGATAAAAACTGTGGGAAATGAAGAATTGTTTAGCCCTTATTTTGTATCTTTATTTTGCACATTTCTACAATGTGCTGTCACGTTACAGAGAAAACCAGGTAGTTCCAGTGAGTTGCTTCTTCTTCACCTGCAGACTTTTTGACACAGTTGACCCTCTGTGAACTTGGTGATTGGATGAATAAACTCCTATAAAAGAGCTTTAAAGCTGCCATGTATAGATTGGTCACTTGGGATTTTAGTTCATCACTGAAATTTGGACACGGGGTTCTGCTCACACTCAGGTTTGTGGATTGGTTTATTTCAAACAAAGTACTACTTTTCTGTTTATTAGAATAAACATATTTGGAGAAGAACAAAGCACCGAAGTTTCACATGATTAAAGTGTTGTCACAAGTCCCAAACAATGTTAACCACAGATATTTCATTCTCTTTGAAGGAAAACCCTTTAAAACATCTGAGTTAGCCTGATGCACAGAGACCCTGAATATATGGGAACTCAGCTTTTTAAATGCTTGAATATGCTGCTTTAATAATGTCTCTTATCCATGGAATCCTGCATATAAGGGATTGAAATATCTGTGAAAATGCTTTGGAGATAGTGACACTAATGTGCACAACATGGAAAAGCTGTAGTGTGCACAGTTCTGCCTGGAGTCACTGGTCCTTCTGGGCTTCCATGGCTTGTGCTGTCCATTCTGGTGCTGTCTCAATAATTCTCTCCAAAAGGTTATTTACCTGGAAAGGAAGCGATTGGATGTTTGTCCCATGTTGTCAGGGATTCTCAAGTTTCAAAATGAACTATTCCACCAATCTGATCAATAAATCCATTCATACGTCCTTCTGTTATCCTTTGCAATGCTATTTTTTCTGCCTTAGCTACAGAGATCTCTGAAGATACTCAAGCTCTTCAGAGGTAACATTATTTTATAATTTTCTTGCAGACAACACACTGATTCAGTAACAGCTCTGTCCAAGATGCTAGAACCATCAGCAGCGGTTGCTTTTGGTGAGGCATCAGCATGGCAGCAAATGCTTGAAGCTGATTTCCTCTGATGACCCCACCCAGGTACATTTTCTCTAGGACCCCATAAGCAGCAGGTTGCTGGCCCCTTTCACCCTGAAAAAGAGTAGCTTACACTCAAGATGCTGTTGTCCTGCTGATGTTAAGATGTTTCAGCGCCAAGCAGGTTCTACAGCCTCTAGTCTTCCGCTTTTGTGCCCAGTTGCCTTGTAAGAGAGCTCACTGTACCTTCGTGCAGCTTCAGTGAGTTTCCTTCTAAAATCAAGAACACGTGCACAGCATACCTATCGTGTACCTGTAACTGTTCGTTGGTTGATTTGTTCTGAAGCAATGAGGCTGGATTTATGGAAGCCTCTGCCTAGACTGGATCATCGCCCTGCAGACCTAGCCAAGCCATCTGCAGTGACGTGTCTAGGTCACAGTCCACACTGTACTGTGTTGGTCCCGTTAGCAAAGGAATAATCGCCAGCACTCGGGCTGCCTTTCTCCAGTCTTCCTCCCTTTCATATGGGGATGCCAGATGCTGTCTCATGGAAGCAGCCTGCTCCTCAAATGACATGAAGCCTTGCTGCATCCTTTCCTAGGTGTCCTTCGCATGGCAGCCACCAACTTTCTTCCTCACACTCAGGTTTTAATATAAGTTCTGCCATCATGTGGTCATGTTCTGTGTCACGTTCATTGTCCTCATGGTCTGGTCCAGTGTCTCCATGGTGCTTCCCCTGCACAGACACCTCCAGAGGCTGCAGCACATTCACACCCCCACAGCCACCACCAATGCCCTCCAGAGACCAGAGCCACCCACACCATCCTGATGCTGGTGGTCACCTGTGTCATCTCCTATGTGCTCGATTCCATTTTCACTTTTTATATCATTGTGTGAGTGGGCCCCCATCTTTGGTGGGTGCAGACCTCTCCTAGTTGGCTTTCTGTTTTCCTTCTCTTTGCCCCTTACTGCGGATATTCAGGGATCCTAGAGCTCCTGGGGTTGTGAACTCTTAGAAGTGACTCTTGACAATCCAGTCTGTGGATGTCAGTGTTTACAATATTATCAATTACATTGTTTAGTGATCCTTCAATGAATGCCAGTGTTATACATAAAACCCATAGTGAACTTTATTTTTAAATGAAAATATAACTGACACACAATCTTGTATAAGTGTAAGGTGCCCAGCCTGTTTATGTGATGCACTTACATTCCCTCATGTGCTGCCTAATGGTGGTGATCCACCCTGGGAAGCGTGTGATTGGGCGATGCTGTTGTTGTGCAAACAGCACAGAGGCACTCACACCTGGATGGTCTCCCTACTGCTCACCTAGACTGCAGGGCACAGCCTGCTACTCCTGGGCTGCAAGCCTGCACATCATGTTATTGCACAAAATGCCATGAGGTTAAATTAACACAGAAGAAAATGACATCATCAAGAGACCCAGTAAACACACATATGAGGCTGCTGCAGCCATAACAAAGCATACTGGTCCGCAGTAAGCCTTAAAAAAAAACTGTCACCCAAGGTGATGTTAATTGATTTGAGGGAGAGAAAGAGAGAGGGGGGGGAGAGAGAGAGAGAGAGAGACAGTCATCGATCAGTTCCCCACCATAGGCACCCTGACCACAGATCAAACCCACAACATTCTGGTACTCGTGATGACCCTCTAACCAACTGAACCACCTGGACAAACCACACATAAATTCTTTCGTGGGGTAGTCTGTTTAGAATTTTGATAGTCTTTATTGAGATATTGTTTTCTTATGGTTGAGTTCAGGGTTCTTATGTATACTCAAAAGAACTGAATAGCAAACATTTTCTCCCAGTCTGTGGCCTGAGCTCTTTTTACACACATATTGGCAACATCAAGGCACAGGTAGATTTTCCTGGGAGGAGGACTCAGAAGTGACTCACTGTGAAGGTTTCCTGAGAGAGGACTTAGGTGACTGAGGGGGCAGGGGGACAACGTGACTCATTTAATTTTGTGTATTCTTGAAAGTCTTTTGAAACCTCCCCTGCGCATGAATAATGTTTTCAAAGAACAAGTTACATAAAATCCCTTCTCTTATAAAACTCCCGGCAGACCATACTCACATCACAAGTTAAGATTCAGATTCTGATGCTCTTCTCTAGGACCAACTGTTTGCCTTAGAAACCCCATTCCTGAACAACTTGGCTGGACCCCATGAACAAATCCTCCCATGGAAAATAGCTAAACTGCCACGTATAATACAAAAACCAACTCCTTAAAAGAAACAAAGAGTTGGTGAGATACGAACAACCACACCCAGGAAGAAGAGAAAGACCCAGCTTGCCCTCCACAGAGGGCAGTGCCCAGAGTGAGGAGTGGGGGAAGGCGTGCAAGTTCATTGCTCAGAGTTGAGACACTGTCAGCCCTGAGATGAGCTCTTGACTTTCCTACTCACCTGCCTACCCTTCTATAATTGTAAACACTGCTTTTTAAATTAATTATGTGTATATAGATAATCTGCAATTTCTATGATGAATGTATATTCACTATAAAAATTATCAAATGTTAAATGTTACAAATAACAAATATTACTAAACTAAAAAGAGTTCATTCATCTGTGCACGTTAAAGCCCAATCAAATGCAAACAGCTGTTTGCCTCAAAGAAAGTAAAGGTTTAGGGATAGTTTCAGCCAAGATGGAGACATAGGTATACACACTGTACCTCCTCATGCAACCAAAAAAGGACAACAATAAATTTAAAAACAACCAGAATTGAAAGAAAATCGAACTATATGGAAGTTGGACAACCAAGGAATTAAAGAAGAAGTATTCATCCACACCATTAGGAGGGGCAGAGACGGTCAGTGGGGCAGAGAGGACTCAAGGCAAGGCAGCAGCTGGCGGACTAAGCAAGATGGTAGCTGGAAGACAGGGCAGTCCTACGTTTGCCTGCAAATAAACGGGGAGGAACAACTGGGGAGCAAGACAGACCTCACAACCCAAGTTTCCAGCACAGGGAAATAAAGCCTCAAAGCCTCTGACTGAAAACACCTGTGGCAGTTGAGGTGACAGTGGGAGAAACTCCCAGCCTCACAGGAGAGTTAATGGGAGAGACCCACAGGGTCCTAGAATGTACACAAATGCACCAACAGGAATCAGCACCAGAAAGGGCCAATTTGATTGTGGGTAGTGGGGGAAGTAACTGAAAACCCACAGAGGGTGGAGCAAGGGGCATTGTTCCCTCTCAGACCCCTCCCCCACATGCAGCATCACAATGCACCAACATGGGTTGCCTCACCCTGGTGAACACCTAAGGCTCTGCCCCTTACTACATAACAGGTGCACTGAGACCAAAAAAAATGGCCCAAATGAAAGAACAGATCAAAGTTCCAGAAAAAATACAACTAAGCGAGGAAGAAATAGCCAACTTATCAGATGCACAGTTCAAAACACTGGTAATCAGGATACTCACAGAACTGGTTGAATATGATTGCAAATTAGAGAGAAAAATAAAGGTTATGCTAAGTGGAATAAAGCAAAATCTACAAGGAACCAACAGTAATGGGAAGGAAACCGGGACTCAAATCAATAGTTTGGAGCAGAAGGAAGAAATAAACATTCAACCAGAACAGAATGAAGAAACAAGAATTCAAAAAACTGAGGAGAGACTTAGGAACCTCCGGGACATCTTTAAACATCCCAACATCCAAATCATAGGGATGCCAGAAGGAGAAGAGGAAAAGCAAGAAATTGAAAACTTACTTGAAAAAATAATGAAGGAGAACTTCCCCAATCTGGCAAAGGAAATAGACTTCCAGGAAGTCCAGGAGCTTTAGAGAGTCCCAAAGAAGTTGGACCCAAGGAGGAACACACCAAGGCACATCATAATTACATTACCCAAGATTAAAATGAAGGAGAGAATCTTAAAAGCAGCAAGATAAAAGGAGACAGTTACCTACAAAGGAGTTCCCATCAGACTGTCAGCTGATTTCTCCAAAGAGACCTTACAGGCAAGAAGGGGCTGGAAAGAAGTGTTCTTAGTCATAAAAAGCAAAGACCTATATCCAAGATTGCTCTATCCAGCAAAGCCTTCATTTAGAATGGAAGGGCAGATAAAGTGCTTCCCAGATATGGTCAAGTTAAAGGAGTTCATCATCACCAGGCCCTTATTATATGAAATGCTAAAGGGACTTATCTAAGAAAAACAAGATAAAAATATGAACAGTAAAATGACAACAAACTCACAGTTATTAACAACCACACCTAAAACAAAAGCAAACAAAGCAAACACCTAGAACAGGAACAGAACCACAGAAATGGAGATCACATGCAGGGTTATCAGCAGGGGAGTGAGAAGGGGAGAAAGAGGGGAAAGGTACAGAGAATTCATAGCATAGATGGTAGGTAGAAAATAGACAGGGGAAGGTTAAGAACAGCATAGGAAATGTAGAAGCCAAAGAACTTACATGTATGACCCAGGGACATGAAGTAAAGAGGGGAGTGCTAGTGGGAGGGGGTGTGCAGGGCAGGGGGGAATAGGACAACTGTAATAGCATAATCAATAAAATATATTATAAAAAGAAAAGAATGTGGGAAGCTCTGCTGGTGTGGCTGAGGGGACTGAGCACCAGCTTGCAAAGAATATGGGGAACTACTAGGTTTGCTTTGGGCTTATAGCCTTGTGGGGGACAAGGGAAGTGCTGGGTCTTGTGGGAAAGGAGGGTGCTGAACATAGGCTCTCTGAGGCCCCCCAAGGTTGGAATATTGTAAATGAAGACCTGTTCCTTCCAGCATTAACTATTGGGTCATTCACCAAGGCATCATGTGAAAGGCCCCATCTGCTCAGTTACAGGACAATTGTCAAAACCAGGAAATTGACACTAGTACAACACTATTAACCAAACTACAGACCTCATTCTAATTTCGCCAGTTGATTTTTCTGCATAGTTATGTTCTTCCCCCGCTGTCCTGTGACTTTACCCTCATCCCTTCTGCCTCCCTCAGCCGCTGGTATGTGCACCACTTCCCAGCTCTCCTCAGCAGCTTCCTTCCTTTCCCAGAGCTCTCTGCTGTGGGTCCCTTCCAGCTCCACCCAGGTTTCCTCTCTTTCCTCAGCCTCCTCCTGTCTCTCAGTCAAAAAAGAGTCATGATAATAATTACGTTCCCTGTTGTCAGAGGGGAGCAGGGGGTTTGAGAACTGGGTGCAAAATGTAAAGGGATTGAGAAGTACGGATTAGCAGTTACAAACAGTCATGGGAGTAAAGTCCAGCATAGGAAATATAGGCAATAATATTGTGATAATGACGTATGGTGTCTGTTGGATATTGGAAATATCAGGGGAAACACTTTGTAAAGTATGTGATTGTCTAACCACTATGCTCTATACCTGAAACTAATACAAAATAATATTGTCAACTGTAATTGAAAAAAATAAAAAAGAAATTAAAGGTTTGGCCCTGGCTGGTGTGGCTCAGTTGGTTGGAACATCATCCCGTAACCAAAAGGTTGCAAGTAGATTCCTGGACAAACCACCCACCTACGTTATGCATATGATCCCTGGTCCTAGTGCCTATGGGAGGAAATCAGTTGATGTTTCTCTCTCACATCAATGTTTTTCTCTCTTCCTTCCTCTCTTTGTGTAAGCAATGAAAAAATGTCCTCAAGTGAGAATGAAAAAAAAACAGAAAAGGAAATAAAAAGAAAATAAATATTTATTTAAGGAAGAGACACCAAATCCAGAGTCACAGGTAAGTTGTAACTCTGAGACCTGGCTCCCCTATGGCTTCAAGAGGACTGGTTGCATAGGGGACTGAGGGACTTAGGGTGGAGGTCTCCAGTTATTGGTCAGCACTAGGGTAGGGGGTGGTTAATCATTGCATCTGGTCTAATGACAGCCACGGCATCGGCATTGTTCTGTCAGGTTTCACACGTTCGCTCCACTACTCTCCCCAGTGTCTAAATCTTCATGAGTATGTTTTTCAACACATCAGATATTCAACCACTTTCATCTCTGCAGACACCTGTCCACAGCCCTGGGTCCTGCCACAGCTGGAAGTGTCCCTGCACACCTGGAGCTGGGTGGACACCCTGGATGTATTGTACCTCATCTCAGGCAGCCCTGGCCTTTCTTGTTCTAGCTCCCCGTTACATGGATCCCACATGTTCCTCTTTTTTGGTTTACTTCCTTATTTTCCCTCTTTGCCTGGAAGTATTTTCCAAAGAGAGAATGTGAAAACTTAACTATGAAAACTCTAAATACATGAAGAAATTGTAGGCTATCCTAGCCCTTATTCACATCCTGATTTAATACAGAATTCTGTGTTGGGAATATATTTTCTTCAGAAATCAGAAGGCATTGCAACAACACCTTGTAATCTCCAGGACCGTATTTGCTCCCTCTTGAAGTTTTCAAGGTCTCTCCCACCCTCTTTCTGAACTTACACTATGATGTGTCTCGCTGTGTTTGTTTTTATCTGCTGTAGTGAGAATCTGATTAAGCTGTTCGAAATATAAATTTTTACCTGCCAACTTTGAGAAGCATTCTTAGAAAATTTTGAAATCATTTCCTCCTCATCATAAATTCATTTTTATTTTTTCATAATATGTTTAAAGATTTTTATTTATTTAACCTTAAAGGGGAAGTGAAGGAGAGAGGGAGAGAAATATCAATATGTGGTTGCCTCTCATGCATCCGCTGCCGGGAACTGGCCTGCAGCCCAGGCATGTGCCCTGACTGGGAATCGAACCGTGATCCTTTGGTTCACAGGCCCACGCTCAGTCCACTGAGCTACACCAGCCAGGGCATATCTTTTCATAATATTTTTAAACTGTCATTATTAACTTCTTGGAATCTCATGACTGACAGACTAATAGGTCTTTTCTCCAGCTCACACACATATTTCCATTTGTACGACTCAGCAGGAGAACAATTTGAATCTTTCAGGTCACCTACTGATTATTCATTTCTATGATGATATTTTTAATTTCCAAGAGATCTTTCCTGCTCTGTGACTGTGTATAATTGTTCTCTTTCAGAGGCCTTCTATACCTTTCAGAGAAGATGGAGACCAGCGGAAGGGGACCATAGGTCTCCTGGTCATCTGCTTCTGTGATATTAGGAAACACCCTCATAGCACTTGGTCATGATTACATTTCTGTTTGTCATTTCTGCTAATGGCCCATCTCCCCCGCCCCCCCGACTGTGCCAGAGTCACAGAGTCAGGACATACTCTGGCTCTGCATTCTGTCTCCAGACTCTAATCCTGACACAGTGGAGGCCTTGAAACCCATGCTGGGTGATGAACTTCACTGTGGTCTGAATGGCTAAGGGTACACTGCCCCTTGATGTCCTCCTGAGCTCTGAGTCGAGCAGCCTGCTATCACAGAACATTCTGGAACATTGCAAAAGTTCACTTGCATGGCATGCAGAGTCATGGCAAGGCAGGATAGTAAGGAGCTAGGAAAAATCCTAGGCAAGAAGAATGGGAAATTGAGGCAAGAAAATTAAGCAAAGCCTAATGGTCTGAATCACAAGACCTTATCTCCCCTAACCAAGGATGCTTGAGAACAAATGATCTGTACCTCCCCACCCAAACCAGAGAATACATAGCTTAAATCTCCCTGGTCAGAGAAAAATAAACAAGAGAGACCCAATTAATGCCATTTGCACCAGATGAACCCAAGTACAAAAGAAGTCAAGTGAGACAATAACAACAAAAAACATTAGAGCCAGACTCACCTAAGAAAAAAGTAAAACAGTGGAGCTGACCAGAGGATGATCCCCAA
>PVKU01014794.1:0-21234 GCA_004027475.1 Anoura caudifer | reverse complement strand
AGAGTTCCCATAAAACTATCAGCTGACTTCTCAAAAGAAATCATATGGACCAGAAGGGCTGGAAAGAAGTATTCAAAGTCATGAAAGTCAAGGACCTTCAAGCTAGATTACTCTATCCAGCATAGCTATCACTGAGAAAGGAAGAGCAGATAAAGCATTTCCCAGACAAGGTCAAGTAAATGTAGTCCATCGTCACCAATTTTATTATATGAAATGTTAAAGGGACTTATCGAAGAAAAAGTAGAAGATCAAAAATATCCACACTAAAATGATATACTCACAACTAGCAACAACCAAACATTAAAAAAAAAAAAAAAAAAAAAAAAAAAAAAAACAGAAAACTAAGGAAACTGCTAGAACAAGAATGGATTCACAGAAATAGAGATCATATTGTGGGTTTTCAGTAGGGGGTGGGTGGCGGGCATAATGGGGACAAAAGTAAGGGGAATAAGAAGCATAAATGGTAGGTACAAATTAGACAGGGAAGGGTTAAGAATAGTAAAGGAAAAGGGGAAACCAAAGAACTTATATGTACAACCCATGGACTTGAACTATCATATTCTAGCAAATGTGAAAATGATTAGTTATCACAGAAATGAAAATTATAGTACATTCTGATGCCACTATCAGAATGTCTATGACAAAGCAAAAAGTAAAACTGTAATAACCCTTTAAAACTAAAATTTTCATGTATGCCAGTGGAAGTGAAAACTGGTATAGACCTTTGGAAATCTGTGTACATTATCCACTAAAGCTAAACATACTGCATGAACCAGCAGTTTCATTGCCAGACACGCACCCAATGGAATGATGTGCATATATTTTTGAAAAGATACATATGTATGCATATACTCATACCTGCAAAGTTTATGTAAATACAAAGTGGAAAGAACAGTAATGTTTATCAACACCAGGGTAGATAAAAACATTGGGTAAATTCATAAAGTTCACTATTATAAACTAATGAAATATATGAACAATTGCTATATCCAACACTGATGTAGAAAATTAACCCAGAGCTCAGCATGAGCCCATTTCCTGCCCCATTGGGCAGAGTAGCCCGCTTGCGTGAAAGTAGCAAACCATATAAGGGAATCCAAACTAACCTGCTTTGTGTCACATAACCCAGAAGAAAGGATGTATATATATGCCCCTAAATCCTTTGTTCGGGGCTCAGAATTTGGAGACTGCACTCCTCTGGGCCCATGCACTTTAATAAAGGATCGTGCTCCTGAATACCTCCGGTGTTTGGTCGTTTCATTTTAGTATAACAACACTATGAGCAAAAGAGGTCAGAAACAGACAATTCTGCATAACGCTATTCACATCAATTTAAAAATACATACAGAACTAATCCATGTGTCTAATAATTTATCTGCTTGTGTCATTAATTTCTATTTCTTATGTTAATATTAAATTTGCTTCATTTTAATGAAAATATACTTGATTTTTCTTTTTTATTAAGCTCATATAAATGATATATTATTTTAAATATATATAACTTTAGGAGCACACAGTTAATCATTTTGTTTTGGTTTTTATATTATGCAACCTAAAACCATTTTTTAATATCTGAGTTTAGCTCATTTATATGAATTGGGATTATATATATGTTTAGTTTAATAAGTTAAGAAGTTACATTTGAGGATAATCACTTAGGGTTTGTGGAGGACTCTTGTATCATTGTATTATTTTATTTTTGGATCAAAGTGGCAGTAAAAGTGTATCAATCTGTACCCTTAATATTACATAGCTTTTGGAACACATACTATATGTTCAACGAAAAATTTTATTTAACAATTTATATGAGGAAAGGGTGTTCTAATGAGAATTTGAGGATTTAAGAACCCCCTATATATAGCTGTGTGATAGTATAACATTACATTGCTAAATAAAGATATTTAACAACTCATAGTGCAAGCAAAAAAGAAATAAATAATAAACCTCGATTTAAAATTAAAATATGGAAGAGGAAACATCAAAATTATTAGAAGGAATAAAGGAGAATATATTAATGGTGTCGGCGTAAAACACGTTCTTCAAGAAGGAGGTAAAAAAATTGCTAAAGAGAAGAAGGTACTACAATATGACTACATGAAAATACAGTTCTTTATAACCACAAAATCCACAACGGATTTTTACTTTAGGTGGTAGACACACAAGGTAATATGAACAGATCATGTATCATAGAAATGTATACTTGAAACCTATATAATCTTATTAATCAATGTAACCCCAATACATTTAATAAACACCTACAAAAATTGTAAGCAAAGTTAAAGGAAATAGGGTCAATTAGGAAAATATATTTACATTGTATATAATAATGTTCAGATTTTGGGTTGGGGATGTAAATTTGAAGAACAAATTTTAATATTTATTGAAATAGAAAATGACAGCAAAAAGAATGTGTACCTAGGATTGTGTATGTGTATCCTAAATGTTATTTAAAAAGATAAATTAAATATAATTAAATACAACATTGTTAAACAAAATATATTTAGTATATTGAATATATAATATAATACAGTGCATTATATATTAATATTATACTATATTTAATATAGTATATTAAATATAATATAATATAATGGTACAAATATCAGTCAATTGGAAAGGTTAATGATTGCATAGGGCAGGATATTAAAACATGTTTTGAATGTAGTATTACATGTCTATAGTGATCATATTTACAAAAATTTAAATCTCACATACACTGAAAATGCTAATATCGTACAGCAATGTTAGGCATCATTCTTGGAAATATTTGTTTGTGCGCAAAATTTTAAAAATGGATTGGATTCCAGATAGAAGTTGCCTCTGACCAGCGCTGGCATATGAGATATGGGAAAGTGTGGCAGACCCCTCTGTGTGGTGTGGGCCCAGCTCCCACTCGGAGATGCACAGGACCCACACCCACAGAGAGGTTCTTCCGTGAGTAATCAGATTTGCAATATGCTTGGGATGTTTTTGAGATTTACTCTTTGCCTAAAACCCCCTCACCCTGCAAGTACCTGCAGGCCCAGTGTAACTGTCTGCCTATTCATTTGCTAATGACCTTCTTCTGTGATGTAATGAGGGCCATTGGTTCCTTTGTTGTAACAGGCATAGGAAGAACTATCTTCCAAGGTAAGGGGTTGATTATTAGAATAATGAGCTGTGATGGCAGGGGCCCAGGCTTTGGCTCCTCTTGAAAGAAAAGTCTGTTGGTTATTCTTATTCCTCCACCAGACTTGGTAGTCTGTGGGTATGTTTTAATTCATCCATAATGATATGGACACTGCTGGTCAGTGTCTGCTTTAGGATAGGAATGGGAGAGAACAATGACACAGTGTTATGACTCTAAATAGGAATTTACTTTATCTGTAAAAGATATTATTCATTTAAAGATATGAAGCAAATATTAAAGAATTTGAAATGTTTTGAGTACTTGGTGGAGAATTTTGTATTTGATAATTTAATTAAATATTTAGTGAAATTATATGGAAGGTTTTTTACTGGTGAAATAAATAGACAAACTTACACAGTTGTGAGTATTGGGAAAGTGTTTTGGAGAAATCATATGAAAGATCAACCCCAGAACCTGAATTAGGAAATTTCACATGTCATGTTGTAACCGATGTAGAAAGCCCTAGATAGACACCACTGAAGATTTGTGTTTATTGTTCACCTATCTTGTATCAGCATTTGAATTGGGAGAAGGGAGAAACAGGGAAAGGAAGCTCTGTGATATTTATGTATTTATTATTTCAAAAGGTATTTATTGAGAAAATGCTAGGTATTGTACTCTATTCTAGCTTCTATCTGTTCACATGTAAAAGTTTCATTCTGCCTTGACCGAAAGTGTTGAGTCTCCTAATACTAAGTGCAATTGCTATGCAGCACAGAGGAAAACATCCATTTGCAGGAAGAGCTCTCATTCCAGAGAGTTCTTGAAAAATGAGGTATATGGTAGGAGCTGAAGGAAACTGCAGAGCCCTAAATGTAAAGAAACAGAAGCATAAAAGATTAGGGACATTTGGGTCTTTAAAATCATCTTGTCTTGTTGGAGCAAAGACTGTTCTGTGAGAACCAGAAGAACTGAGGCTGGAAATCAGCCTGAGGCATTGCGGCCAAGAGCTCTTTAAACTCTCTCATTTGTTTGGGTGATAAGAACCATCTAAGCATTTCCACATAGGGGATAATGAAACAAATTACTGTTTTGGAAACAGCATCTAGTCACCTGGGTAAAGGAAATTCTCAGAGGAACAGACACCACAGAGAGAAAGACAAATTAGACTGCTAAAGAAAAACAGAGACTAATAAGTTAGAGACAGTGTAAATGAAAAGGAGGGGGGAATTTAAAAATGAAAAGTGTATATGTATTATGGAGAGATTTAATAGCTATTTGTGTATGAGAAGGCAGGGAGAGGAGAGAAGTGACAATGACTGAATTTTCACAGCTTAGAATAAGCACTCCTGAGTCAGCTTGTGATGTGCAGTTGGCAGGTGAAAATAGCAAAACTATTTATGGGTCGTCATCTACCCATACATTTCAGAAATACTATAATGAAGTCAGTTTCCTTTTTACTTGGGAATCCCATTTGGACTAGTAATCATCAAAGTCAGTACTTACTGAGGCAGAAGTTATTATCCTAAAGCACAGTCATTATTTATACACCTCTGAGGAAGAATCTGTTTTCCTTTGACAGCATACTATGAAATAAAAATTTCCATGCAGAAATAGAGAACTATTCCCACAGAAAGACACTGAGAAAGAATACTGATCATTTCACTGAATTGTCTAGTTCAAATGCTCTCTTAATATGTGTAGACAAACTCAAACCCACACAGTCACTTACTCTACTCTTACAGTATCATTATAGGAAAATAGTCCATGGTCATTCCAGTAGCAATCATTTCAACAACGAAGTTCGCTTGTTTTCTTTTGTTTTTGCTTTTTTTTTTTTTAATGAAAAGGGGAAACCTAACTACTTTGACAATCAGAAGCATGATTTTAAATAGTTTAACTTAGGAAAGTCAGAATAGGACCTAGAGGGTAGATAATTAATTTGTTGAAGTCAGAAGGTCTCACTGATCATTTGCCAGCCATTTCCTTGTGTCTAGAAATTGATCACTTCTGGAGAGAGAAGATGGTGGGGATATAGTTGGGAGCTGAGCCTACTTGCTTGGCACCCAGCTGGGACACTTATCCAATCTTATGACAAGCAAAGTGAACAGCCAACAGAATCTCAGCGGGTATGAAGTTTGGAAGCCAGAGTGTGCAGAGGGCACCTCAAAACCGGTGGTAAGGAAGTTTTATAGGCCCATGGGGAAGGTCCCCAGGCCTGGTGACAGAGACCAAGAGTGCCACAGTGACAATATAGGAGGAGAGCCAGGTCAGTGATAGTAGACTAGCTGCTCCCTCCCCTCCCAGGGTAGGGAAGTTCCAGACCCCCACCAGGAGAGACCTGGACACATAAGGTCGCTAGGGGGAAGAGAAGGCAGCAAGTGATACATAGCTGGCAGGGAACCATACCTGGTACAGTTGTGGATGTCTGGGGCAGTGGCCACCAGCTGGGACAGTACCAGAGAAAATACGGAGCCAAGTGACACATGTAGTTGGGAGAGGAGATGGGCCATAACTGGCAGTGAACAAGATAGACTATGGACTGGTCAGAAAGCTGGTCTGAGTGGAAAGCCGTGTGCCTGTGAGGACTGGCAGGCCACACCCAAGGACTTTGCATGCATGCACAGTGGCCTCAAGTTCATAGGGTCTTCGCAGGCTCGGTGGCTGGGTCAGTGAAGAGAGAAGAGTGTGGGTAGGATTCACTCCCACTCAGTGCAACTCATGGACTCATGAAAGAGGTGCAAAGCCAGGTGGCTTATCTGTGCCAGACTGGCACAATGACACAGAGTGGACAGTGCAGGCCACATTGGGCTCTGAGGGCATGAGCTGGAAAGTAGGCACTTGTGATTACTGTAGCCCAGACTGAGCACCCTTCCTTGTGGAACCACAGGAAAGGAAAACATGGAGACCAGCCCCACTCTGCCTGCAGGAATCTAGAAGGTCTCTAAAACTAGCTGGGCAAGCTTAACAATCAGCAAGATGCTCCCTACCCCACCCTGCAAGAGTAAGACAATAAGACCTGGAGCTGAGAGAAAACCAGGGACAGATCCAGAAAGAAGTCAGAAGTGATCACCAACAGTTGAGAAAAATTTTCACTCTGTTCTTCATCAGAACCTGCATATTTTATTTTTTTAATTTATTTCCTTCTTTTCATTTATTTATGTCTTTTTAGTTTGTTTTTTTTTATGATTTATTTTTATTCTTCCTTTCATATTGCATTTTAATTTTTCTTCTTTCACTTCACTTGTGTTCCAAATAATGCACTACTCATTTTTTTCTTTTAATTCTTTTTATTCAGGTTATATATTTTTGATCACGTTATTTTTATTCCAAATGCCACACAGCACCCTTCCCTGGTCTTAATCTATGTAGCCAACTTCCTGAGCTTTATTAATGTTGTGAACTTTATATTCTCTCACACTATGACATGTTTCTATCCCTGACTCTATTTCTCTTCCATCTCACCTCACATAAGTGCTCTTCTTTCTTAAGTAAGCTCACATTCTTTTTCCCCTCTGATAAGATTTATTTTTTTCCAGCTTGTGTATGCAGTGGCTAGTTGGGTGAAATACCAGTTATTGCTGTACTTCTCCAAGGGAAATGCTATTTGTTCACTATTTGTTTGTACTTGAACTCCCAAAGAATTCTCTCCCCCAGTCTTATTCCCTTTTGCCATGCCACTATCCCTCATCAGTGGAGTGAGGAATTTTATTTCATTGTTTTCACTCTCCCTCCCCCGCCCAGCCTGGGTTTTACTTCTTACTCCTATTACTTTGCCTCTGCCATGTTCTCAAAATCATACTTATGTACTGTGGACATCTCATATTCACTTTTGCCTTTCTGCAATATTCTAATTCCTGTTCCAACTTTATGAAACTTCATTCAGCTTGATGCAGGGTGCAGCCAGAAGGGGGGCCCCCAAAATAGGGATTTGGAATGGGGCCCAGAACTCAGGGTGTCCAGGGAATATTAGAGGGACATATAAGATGTCCTCACCCCTTCCCCCACAGGTATGAGTTGGGGGAAGGGACACATGGAGCAGGGACATGCAGAGCTGCTAATCCATGGCATGGTCATTTAACATATCTATAGCCTTTGGCTGGTAGCTTAGATGTGTTAAATAGCTGTGGACATGCTCTGAGCCAGGGGTGTGGAAAGGACTCCTCCCAAGATGTGATTGGGGAAGGAACCCCAAATTACAGCACCTGCGTGGGAACTTGGAGAAGATTGGTTCCAGAAAATGGGGACACACCTGCCCAGACTCATGATGGCATCCCATAAAAGTTGGAATATACGGGGATGGTGGCAGGTGTAACTGATTGTAGGAGCAGTCGGATATGAGGTTACGGAAGAGATTTGGTGCAGAGATTTAAGGAGAGACATGGCAGTTACTGAAGTGAGAATCCACATGCTTTCACAAGAGTTAGGACCCTCACAGCCCTGTGAGGAAAAATCACCATGTGGCTTTAGCAGAGAATTGCCACTTGGCTTTGCCAGAGTGGGGACCCCTTCCCCACAGCTTTGGTAGAAGAAGGACCACGTGGTTTTAAGGTGCTCTCTTTGACTGCATGGCCTGAGAACAACAGACTTTGCCTGGAAGAAGGGTGAAAGAACTCTTGCCAGTAGGACATGAGAAGGTGCCACATGGCTTTAGATTAATTAGAGATCCTGCCTGGACAATGACACAGTTGATGGTGTCAAGAGCTCTTCCTTGTAATTACAATACCCTGAATTAGGGCAGAGGGAGATAGGAAGCACTGTCGGCATCTGTGAGTATCCTAAAGACTTTGATATTTTAATGAACATGTTAAGTCACCACTTTAACTCTGTATAACATTAAATAAACATTTCCTTTCCTTTTCACAAATCTCTGGCTTTGAGAAGCATCTTTCCATAAGGCGGCAGACAATAACGGACCTTCTGCTATTCTGTAACAAGCTGTCATTGCTACTGACCCTGCTATGGTTTTTCTGCACTTTTGCTCTCCCTGGTCCAGTACCTTCTCAATTTTCAAACTTAAAGCATCATAATATACTCCTCCCTTTCTTACCCTATTCCCATTGTCCTTTCCAGTTTTACTTACATTTTAGATTTTGTTCTCTCCCTTTCTTCACCTCCATTCTATCCCAAATCTTATATTTTCTTCCCCCACCTCCCACTATTTTGAAAGAGATTTTTTCAAAAGGGGAATTTTGGCATGCTGTGGAGGGTCTTTGCTGGCTCAGCAGCTGGGAATGGGAAGAGGAAGGAGTTTTTCACTATTTGCTTCCACTCAGGTGTAAGCAAACAAATAGAACTAGATCACCAAATTACACCATACACCAAAATAAACTGAATATGGATAAAAGACTTAAACATATGTCACAATATCACAAAACTCCTACAGAAAAACATATGTAGTAAAATTTCAGATATTCTCCCAGCAATATTTTCACCAAAGCATCATCTTAGGTCTGGGAAATGAATTGAAAATAAACAAATGGGAATTCATCAAATTAAACAGCTTCTCCATAGCTGAAAAAATTATCATCAAAATGAAAAGGAGCCAGATGTATGGAAAAGCATATTTGCCAACAATAACTCAGACCAGTGTTTGCTCTCCAAAATATGTAAAAAACTCATACAACTCAATGCCAGGGATAGGAACAGTCCTGTTTAAAAATGGGCAAAAGACTTGAATAGACACTTCTCCCAGGAGGATATACAAAGGCCACAGAGACATGTGAAAGGATGTTCAGTATCACTAGCCATCAGAGAGATGCAAATTAAAACCAGTGAGATACCACTTCCCATCAGTCAGAATGACCATCATTAACGAACCAACAAACAAGTGTTGGCAAGGGTGCAGAGAAAAGGGAACCCTAGTTCACTGTTGGTGGGAATGCAGACTGGTACAGCCACTGTGCAAAACAGTCAGGAATTTCCTCAAAAATCTAAAGATTGAACTGCCTTTTGACTTAGTAATTCCACTGCTGCGAATTTACCTAAGGAATCCTAAAGCAATAATTCAGAAAAACCTATGTACTCCAACGTTCTTACCAGTGTTATTTACAATAGCCAAGTGCTGGAAACTGCCTAAGCACCCATCAATAAATGAGTGGAAAAAAAATTGTGGTACATTTACACAATGGAATTCTATGCAACAGACAGAAAGAGGGAACTCCTACCCTTTGCAACACCGTGGGTGGATGTGGAGAACATTATGCTAAGTGAAATAAGCCAGGCAGTGAAAGACAAATGCTATATGATGTCACCTGTAAATGGAACTTAATCAACAAAACAAATTATTTAGACAAATAGAACCAGAGGCATGGCAGCAAGGAAGAGACAGTGACCAAGAGGGGAAGGCTGGAGGGATAAGTGAGGAAAGAAGAGGAAGAGGCTAGTTAAAAACAAATATAAATGTTCCATGGACATGGATGACAACGTGGTCCAGATTGACCCTTGGAGTGGCAGATGGGCAGAGCAGGGGAGAGCAATAGGAGAAAATTCGGTAAACTTTAATAATATCACAGTAAAATAAATAAATAAAGTGTTTGAAATTGTAAAAAAAGTAAAAATTGATATAAGATTCAGATATATTTCATTCTTTCCCTCAAGAATAAGTTTGAAAGATATATGAAAATATGTAATTATATCCAATCATGTTATATGATTTTCTTTCTCCTCACAAGATATAATTGGTAACATGCTTGCTTTTTGAAAATTCATTCAGCAATGAACAACCTGAAGCTCTAACGAGTTGCTGACCTGCACTGGCTTCTCTTGCATCTTTATGAGATGATATAACTCAGTCTTCCCACTGAAGTGTTTGGAGCTCTTGGCACCATCTTTGGTATTAATTTATTCAATCCAGAGTAATCTGTGTTCATAAAATGCTGGAATATGTCAGAGTGAACATTTAACTATTATTGTTGTCATTGACAACAAGTATTTATTGCTAAAAATGTCCCAGGCAGGAATGTGACCCTTAGGGGTTTATTTTAAATAAAGGAGAAGTTGAAATGAAGTAATCATTCCTGATAATGACAATTAAGTGCTACCATTCGAGTACCGCATTTATCCTTCAGACTAATGGTGATATCATCACAGTTAAATTATTTTCCTCTACTTTCACAAGGATTCATTTTTTTACCCTGTCAGGCTCTTGCCTAAGGGTGTGATCAGCAAGTACTTGTCTCATCTTCTGGGGCAAGATGAAGGCAGAGGCGGGGAAATGATCAATGCTGAATAGGGGAAGAGAGGACAGACCATGAAATTGACTGTCAAGGACCAATGACCTCTACATAAGGACAGAAAGAAAATAATATTTTGAGTCGTGAGAAAATGAAGAGATTTTGTCTGAATTTCCATATAAGAAAAGAGTTTCCATAAATGTCTTCATTTTGCATCAAATGTATCTGTATAAAATATGTGTAGTGCTCATTGGTTGTAACATGTAATACCTGTTGTGTGTGCATAAACATGTAAGCACATGTGTGCCAATGTAGGGAGATACAAAAGAGAAGAATGTTTAGAGCTTCTTGTATGAGTAAATATATTTCCTTTAGTAAAATCATTTAGGTTTCTGAAAAGTGCAATTGTGTTTTATACCCCTAAAATAGGACTGCTGATCAAATTTCCCAATATGGATATAGAAATGTTTCAAGATGAGTATTTCTCATGCTTGACAATGCACTGTGATCCTGAGAACAATATTTAGGAGGGATTTTTGTGGGATGTATATAAACACCTCACTGCAATGAGAAAGGGAAATTGTGTGTCTAAATGGAATGTGTTTCCTGTGATACTGCATAGAATGCCACCCCAAGGGGAAGACCAAAACCAGTATTGGCCACAGATGTGCATGAGGAAAAATAAGTGAAACAGAGAAAACAATACAAGGGAAGGAGAGAAGTGATAGTCTCTCCTCATCTTCACTCTCACAAATCCAGGACAAGATAGAATCTAGCAAAATTTAATTAAGTGTTCTGATTTTATGTGGCAATCCTACACTCAGACTAAGCCAGCTATCTACTGCTATTGTCTCCCCCTGTTCTACACACACACACACACACACACACACATGCGTGCGCACATGCATGAACACACCATTTTCTTCTCTAACATAAATGCTATTTCAATTATTGCAGTTTGGCAGTGGGCTCATCACAAGTTACTAGCACTGCACATACACGTAGAAGAAAGCTCAATAGGTGTTTGGGTTTACCCACGTGCATTTGTTTAGTTTCCTTAAGATCAGCATGTGTGATTCATATGTCTGTTTTCTGTGCATGCCTCAAAGGGGTGGTTATGGCTTGGGACACTATTGTGGTTTTTCTGACTTCCCTGCCCTAATACCATCTAGTGGTAGTCCACATTCTACCCTTCTTCAAATATTTTTCAGTTCTCTTCAGAAGCCTGTTGTAGCCTGCCCTGATCGATGCAAAGAGACAAAGAGATATACTTGTCAATAGTGTTTTCCTGGATATGTGTCTCATGATTGGGCTTCCCATAATTTAACTCTGTTAAAGGCACCTGAAGCTTGAGAAATAACCTCACTATATTCCAGTATATTGTTGTTAAATAATAAGGAAGTACCTAATACCTTTTTTTAACCCATGCTATGTCTTTTATACAGTTCTTTATCTAGATAATTCTTCATTCTACATTTATTTCAGTCTGCCTGAATATACCACTGTTGAATTACCTATCACTAATTAGAAACTATTCAGCAACTGCTAAATAAACTAGATTCTTAACTTTATTGGTTATGCACTATTTCTATTACACCTGGAGCCCTTCCTTAACTCAATGAACCCAGGGGATGAAATCTGGATATTGGCTAACTGATTTGTTTTTACACTTTGCTACTACTTTCTAGGTTTCATCTTTCCATAGTAAAAGAGGAGCTCTATCTTTATAAAGCAAAGTACTAGCATATTCTATCCCATAAACACTCACACACACTACTTCATTATTGAGTTAACCCATATTTATCACATGTTTTTTTGAAAATGAGACCAATCAATACCTAGAACTATGCACAGGCATGCTGTTTTATAAGTGCTATAATTCCTGTCAATATTTCTTATTGATTGGTGGCTGAGATGGGAATCACCAGTTTTCACCTCTGGGGAATAGCTGCACTTCACTGCTTCTTACTGCTTGGAATGATTGCTTGCCACTAGGTGTGTGATTCATTTAAAAATAGCTGTTTTTTCTCCACAACTTTGTCACCACTTGCTGTTTGCTGATTTGTTTATGATGGGCATTCTGACAGATGTGAAATGGTATCTCATTGTGGTTTCAATTTGCATCTCTCTGATGGCTAGCAATGCTGAGCATCTTTTCATATGTCTCTGGTCCATCTGTATGTCCTCCCTGGAGAAATGTCTATTCAGGTCCTTTACCCATTTTTTAAAATTGGATTGTTGGTCTTCCAGGATTGGACTCATTTGAGCTTTTATATATTTTGGAGATCAAAACCTTGTCTGAGCTATCATTGGCAAATATATTTTCCCATATGATTGGTTCCTTTTGCATTTTGCTAATGTTTTCATTAGCGGTGCAGAAGCTTTTTATTTTTATTAATTCCCATTTGTTTATTATTTTCTTTATGTCCATTGCTCTACAGAGACTTATTGCTGAACATAGTTTCATGGAATATCTGATATTTTCCTGCCTATGTTCTCCTCTAGAACTTTTATGGTGCCATGACTTATATTTAAATCTTTTATGCATATTGAGTTTATTTTTGTTTATGGTGTAAGTGTATGTGGCAAACACAGGATACAAAGTCAACATCAGAAATCAAAGGCATTTTTGTACACCAACAATGAAATATGGGGAACAGAAATCAGTAAAAAAACCTCATGTGCTATAGCAACAAGAAATATAATGTCCCTAAGAATAAACCTAATCAAGGAGGAAAAAGCCCTGTACTCAGAAACTACACAATACTGACGAAAAAAATTAAGGAAGACAACAAAAAATGGAAGCATATATCGTGTTCATAGATTGGAAGAATTAACACTATCAAGATGTGCATGCTGCCCATAGCAATTTATAGATTCAATGCAATCCTATTAAAATACCAATGACACCTTTCACAGATGTAGAACAAACATTCCTAAAATTTTGATGAAGTCATAAGTGACCCTGAATAGCCACAGCAATTTTGAGAGGGAAGAACAAAGTACGGGAGATCACAATACCTAACATCAAACTATATTACAAGGCCACTGTAATCAAAACAGTCTGGTACTGGCATAACAGCAGACACCTAGATCAATGGAACAAAATAAAGAACCCAGAAATAAGCCCATGTCTCTATGGTCAATTAATAAATGAGAAATGGGGCAGAAGCATAAAATGGAGTAATAATAGCCTCTTCAACAAATGATGCTGGACCATGTGGACAGCTACATGCAAACAAATAAACTTCTACTCCTTAAAGATATACATTTGCAGAGTTCTCAGGATATGTTACATACATTTTAACTAGTCAACCAAAATGGTCTCCCAAATGAAAAATAAAGATTGATTCCCTTTTTTAGACACCAGAACTACCCTATAGTATAAAAAAACCCTGTGCTGTCTGCATTGTTAGTGGTGTTTCCTAAAATGTCACCACACTTGGACAGATCAGGTATGAAATATGATGATTCAAGAGATCAAGAGCTCTAAATAGGACACAGAAACCACAATAAAGAAAGTGGAAAGATGCCACATGGTACAAAGCTCTTGCTAAGGGAATAACATGTGTGCATATGTAGACTCATCTGTTCAGTGTAGAAGGGATTTGCTTACCCTAGAAATTATCTTGGTAGCAACTTTTAATTCAGAATATTCCAGTACATTTTAGTGAGAGAAGTTTTTCTTATTTCTTATGCAGCTGCAGTACATACACTATAATTTTAGTCAGGAAAAAAGTATAAAATGCACTTTTTGAAAATTAGATACACAAAGCATTCATGACATGTCAGGAACTTGGCATTAAACACAGGAAATACTCATTTGGGATTTTTCAAAGAAACACATTAATGAGGTGATATAATTTAGCAAGATGTTTGCAGAGTTAGGGAAGTACAATGCATGTATAGACACTCAGAGAATCACAATATGGGAAGCCATTTATACACCTATACTTGATACAGCAAAGGGAGGAAATGGGGTTATTGGAGCATGGCAAAGAGCTGGGTGTGAAGCAGGACTGCCCGCATTGCTGTAGTACTAGTTTAACCTCACTTATATATTCAGCCTTGCAGGTAATCTAGCATAGACTTTTATTTAGTATTCATAACTTTGTTTAGATTAACCTGTAGACCAATTTAGAGCACCCTTGACATTATAAAGTTTTGCGTAACCACATCTCTAACCTGCTAAGAGTTTAACAGAAGGGATGAGATCAATTAGGTCAACATATAAAATGTCCAAACCTGTAAGAATTTGTATGAGTTTATTTGAGCCAAACTGATGACCATTTCCAGGAAGCAAAACATCAACAGATTAAGCAAATGCTCTAAAGAATGGTGGTTCTGAACACTACTTTATGCATTACAGCCCAAAGGGAAGATGTTTGTGATGAAAACCATCGACAATAGATTAGGGAAGCAAGAGAAAGCCAAGTGGGGAAACTTCTGCGATTGAATGAAATATAAAATAATAAACAAATGCTTTTTTACATCTTCATTATAATAATAACATATCTTATCAGTGGCAGAAATTTTCCTACATTTTGAATATGTGAGTTTTGTATAGGCATGTTCTCTAACGATGCTTGCGCAGGAATCCTTCCAGCTATACCTGCAATGATGATGCTCAAACGGGTGTTTATGCAATAATTCCTTGAATAAAGACAAATCAGATTTTTGCTCCTGGATATGCAGCTTTGAACAAGTGATGAGCTCTGCCCTAAGGTGGATAGTGCTTGCCTGACAGCTTGTAATGAAACATTGGGTTGGCTAAAGAGTTTATCTATTTTTATTCCAAAAGATGGGTCTAGTAGCATTTAGTTGTATTTAACTTCATTCAAAACAATTTTTAACATTTTAATTTACTCTTTATTGTATTTTTTCCACTACCTTGTAGTGCCTTTATACTTCCCTTCCCCTAGAAATCACCACACTGTTTTCCTTATCCAAGAGTCACTTTTCCTTTTAGCTCAATTTCTCCATTCCCTAACCTCCCCACCAGCACTTGGTATCATCCTACTCTGCATCTAAGAGTCTGTCCCCATTTTCCTGTTTCCTTGTTTGTTCATTAGATTCTACATATGAGTGAAATCAAATGATATTTGTCTGTCTCTGAATGGCTTATTTCACTTAGCATGATTTTCTCAAGGACCATCCATACTGTTGCAAAGGGTAAAATTTTCTTCTTTTTTGTGGCTGAGTACTATTCCATTTTAAAATGTCCAATAGTAGTTTTATGCACTCATCTACTGATGGACATTTGGGCTTCTATATTTTGGTGATCATAAATACCGCTGTAATGAACACAGTGGTTTTTATCTATTTTTGAATTCCTGTTTTGGGTACCTTTGAATATATTCCCAGAAGTAGGATCACTGGGTCAAAAGGCATATCTATTTTTAATTTTTTGAGGTATCTCAATACTGCTTTCCACAGTGGCTGTACCTCTCTGCAGTCCCACCAAAAGTGCAAAGGGTTTCCCCTTTCTCCACATCCTTACTAGCACTTGTTGTTTGCTTGATTTATTGATAATAGCCATTATGACAGGTGTAAGATGGTATCCTATTGGGGTTTTAATACGCATTTCTCTGATACTTAGTGACACTGAGCATCTTTCACATGTCTATTGGCCCTCTCTATGTCCTGTTTGGAGAAGTGTTTATTCAGGACCTAGCCCATTTTGTAATTGGGTTATCTATCTTTTTGATGTTGAGTTTTTTAATTACTTTGACTATTTTGGATATTAACCTCTTATCAGATGTATCATTGTCCCATTCCCTGGGTCTCATTTTATTTTGTTGATTATTTCCTTTGCTGATCAAAAACTTTATTTTGATGTAGTCCCATTTGTTTATTTTTTCTTTTGTTTCCCTTGCCTGGGGTGTTATATCTGATTAAAAATTTCTACAAGAAATATCCAAGATTTTGCTGCCTATGTTTTCTTCTAGGATTTTTAAGGTTTCATGCCTAACATTTAAGTGTTTGATTCATTTTGAATTTATTCCTGAGGGTGTTGTAACAAGAAGGTCTAGTTTAATTTTTGTGCATGTATCTGTCCAATTTTCCCAACATCATTTATTGAATAAACTTTCTTTAGCCCATTGTATGTGTTTGTTTCTTCTGTTTGATACTAATTGAGTATAAAGTTTTGGGCTTTTTCTCGGCTCTCTATACTGTTCTGTTGATCTATGGATATATATGTCTGTTTTCATTGCCAGTACCATGCTCTTTTGATAACTGTGGCTTTATAGTTCAGTTTGATATGAGATAGTGTGATTATTTCAAATTTGTTTTTCTTTCTCAGAATGGATGTCGTTACGAGGGGCCTTTTGTGGCTCCATAAACATTTTTGAAATCTATTTTCTAATTATGTGATTTATGTCATTGGAATCCTGACAATAATTGCCTTGAATCTATAGTGTTTTGGGGGTAGAATGGACATTTTAATGATGTTAATTTTTCCTGTACATGAGCACAGTATGTGCTTCCATTTATTTGTATCTTCTTCAATTTCTTTCTTCAGTGTCTTATAATTTTCTGAGTACAAGTCTTTCACATTCTTTGTTAGATGTATTCCTATGTGGAGGACACCAGCCAGCAGTGTCCACATCATTACGGATGAATTAAAATATACACACAGTATACTGAGATTGGTGGAGGACTAAGGATGACAGCATAGCTTTTCTCTCAAGAGGAGCAAAAGCCTCAGCCTCATTCCTGACAGGCCTTTGTTCTAATCTCTCCTTATATTCCAAGATGGTTCTTCCTCAGTATCCAGGTTACAACAAAGGAGACAATGCCCCTCACTACATCACTGAAGAAGGACATTAGCAAATGAATAGGTAAAAGTGGTTGAGCCAGTCACACTGGCCCCTGCAAGGCTCAGCACTGATTTTAGGAAGTTACAGTAAGCATTTGCAGGGTGAGAGAGCTTTTAGAAAACAGCAAACCTCCAAACAGCTTAGATATATGGCAAATCTGATTACCCACAAGAGAACCTATCTGAGGGCATGGATCCTGTGCATCTCCAAGTGGGAGCTGGGACCATGCCATGCAGAAGGGTCTGCCACATTCCTAGTTATTTTATTCTTTTTGAAGAAATTGCAAAAGGGATTATATTCTTGATTTCCCTTTCTGTTAATTCATTATTGGCATATAAAGTGCAACTGATTTGGGGGTATTAATTTTGATTCCTGTTACTTTGTTGAATTCACATATCAGTTCTAGTAGTTTCTTGGTTTAATAGTTGGGGTCTCTAGGTACCGAGTCATTCATCTGTGAATAAGGACAGTTTTACATCTTCCTTTCATTTTTGGATGATTTTTTTTTTTTACATTTTGTCTCATTGTTGTGGCTAGGACTTTCAGTAGTATGTTGAATAGAGAGGTGAAAGCAGACATCCCTGTCTTGTTCCTCTTCTTAAGAGGAACACTTGTAGTTTTTGCACATTGTGTATGATGTTGGCAGTGAGTTTTCCATACATGGCCTTTATTATTTTTTATTATGTTCTCTCTATCCTACTTTACTGGGAGTGTTTATCATAAATGGGTGGTGGAATTTATTAAATTCCTTTTCAGCATCTATTGATGTGATCATGTAGTTTTTATGCTTCATTTTGTTTCTGTGATGAATAACATTTATTAATTTGCAATGTAGCACCACCTTTGCTTTCATGAAATGAATCCCACTTGATCATGGTGTATGATCTTTTTGATGCATTGTTGTGTTTGGTTTGCTATTATTTTGTTGAAGATTTTAGCATCCATATTTATCAGAGATAAATATGTACATTTCTTGCATTGTAGTGTCTTTACCTGCTTTTGGAATTAGGAAAATGCTTGCCTCATGAAACGAATTTGGGAGTCTTTCTTCCTCTTGAATTTTCTGGAATAGTTTGAGTAGGAGAGGTATTAGTTTTTCTCACTAAGTTTCTAAAATTTATTCGTGGAGCAATCCAGCCCAGGGCTTTTGATTTTTGGGAGTTTTTCAATTAATGCTTCAGTTTCACTAGGTGTAATGTGTCTATTTAAATTCTCCGATTCTTCCTGATTTAGCTTTGGAAGACTGTATGTTTTTAGGAATTTGTTCATTTCAATCAGGTTGTCCAGTTTGTTGGGATATAGTTGTTCATAACATTTTCTTACATTCCTTTTATTTCTTTGGTGTCAGTTGTTATTTCTCCTCTTTCATTTCTGATTTTATTTATTTGGGTCCTCTATCTTTTTTTCTTGATGATCCTGGTTAAAATTTTGTCAATTTTGTTTATCTCTTCAAAGAATCAACTCTTAGATGCACTGATATTTAGCAATTTTTATAGACTCTATTTTTTTTGTTTCAGCTTTGATCTTTACTATCTTGTTCCTTCCAGTTACTTTGTGCTTTGTTTGTTGTTCTATCTGAAGTTTCTTTAATTATGAAGATAGTTTATTTGAGCTTTTTCTTGTTTGCCTTTTTTTGAGATAGGCCTGTAACACTATGAATTTCCCTCTCAGCATTGCTTTCTCAGTGTCCTACAGAGTTTGAAGTCTTGTGTCCTCTTCTTCATTTGTTTCAAGATATCTTTGTATTTTTTTCCTTTATGGTCTTGTTGACACATTAATTAATTATAACATGTTATTTTGTTCCCATGTCTTTGTGTGTTTTTCAGTGTTCTTCTTGTGATTGATTTTCAGTTTCATAGCATTGTGGTCAGAGAAGATGCTTGCTATGATTTTGGTCTTCTTAAATTTATGGAGACTTGTTTTGTGTCCTAACATTTGGTCTATCCTAGAAAACATCCACGTGCATTTGAAAAATATATATATTGTGCTGTTTTGGGTGAAATGCTCTGATATATCAATTAAAACCATTTTATCTAGTTTGTCCTTTAAGACCACTGTCTCCTTTTTAAATTTCTGCCTGGGAGTTCTTTCCCATAAAATCAATGGGGTGTTAAAACCCCACATGTAACTGTAATTCTATTGATGTTTCCCTTTACCTCTGTCAACATTTGCTTTACATATTTAGGTGCTCTTTTGTTGGATGCAAAAATATTTACTAGGTTTATACTCTCTTATTTGATTGTTCCCTTTATCATTGTTTGGTGTACTTCTTTGTCTCTTACTATACCCTTGGTTTTAAAGTCTATTTGTCAGATATAAGTCCTACTATCCCAGTTTGTTTTTCTTTTCCATTTGCATGAAATATGTTTTTCCATCCCTTTACTTTTAGTCTGTATGTATCTTTCTATCTGAGATATGTCCTTTGGAGGGGTACATATACTGGTCTTCTTTTCTTATCTGTACAGCTACCCTGTGGTTTTTTTTTTTTTTTTTTTTTTTTTTTTTTTTTTTTTTTTTTTTTTTTTTTTTTTTTTTTTTTGAGGCATTTAAGCCATTTTCATTTAAGATGATTATTGATAGATATATATGCAGTGCCATTTTATGGTTAGACTCTTTTCCTCTGTTTTTTTTTCTTTCTTTCACTTTTTTTTCTTCTTAAAGCAAGCCCTTTAACATTAGTTGCAGTACTGGTTTGGAGTTAACAAACTCCTTTAGCTCCCTCTTATTTCTCCTTCAATTTAAATCGTAGTCTTACTTTATAATATAGCCTTGGTTGTGAGTCTTTGCTTCTCATAACCTTCAATGTTTTACATCACTCCCTTCTGGCCTGAAATGATTCTGCTGAGTAATCACATGTCAGTCTCTAGTGTTACCTTTCAGGTAACTACTATATTTCCTCTTGTGGCTTTTAGGATTCTCTTCTTATATTATGCCTTGTCATTTTAATTATGATATGGCTCAGTGTAGGCCTCTTGGGTCCAACTTGTTTGAGACTCTCTGAGATTGTGGAACTGTGTGTCTTTTTCTTTCACCAGATTAAGGAAATTTTAATCATTCTTTCTTCAAATATGTTCTTGATCTCTTCCTCTATCTCTTGTACTTCTGCTACTCCCATGATAAAGATGTTGTTGTACTTCATGTTGTCCATAATGTTTCTTAAGTTCTCTTCATTTTTTAAAAAAATATTATTATTCTTTTTGTTGCTTACCTGGGTGTTTTGTTCTACATTGTCTTCCAAATGACTGATGTGATCCTCTGCTTCATCTAATCTACTGTTTATTGCTTCCAGTGTATTATTTACCCCAGATATTCCATTCTTTATTTGCGACTCATCCTTTTTTATGATTTCTATGGCATTTTTTCATGCTTTGAGTATCCTTTTCATCATTACTCTAACCTATCTATCTGATATATTGTTTGTTTCATTTCATCTAGTTTTTCTGAAGAATGCTTTCACTTTCATTTGGGGTGTGTTTCTGTGTCTTCTCATTTTTGCGGCTTCTTCAAATTTCAGCCTTAGTTGTTAAACTAATCAGCCACCAAACCCCTCAATTGTTAATCTAATCAAGCTCTTATCAGTAACCTAGCCTACACACCACAGGGTGGGACAGAGTAATTCCTGTTGTCAGGGCTCTTGCTGCCATTCAGGCTGATGCTACTTGGAAAACAATGCTCTGCCTGAGAAAGATTGCTTCTGCAGTTGTGGAAGATGGTGGAGGCTGGCATCATAGAGCCAGAATGCATGGGAGTTGAACAGAAGATAGTTGACTGCAAGCTTCAGCTGAATGTGACTGTAACTATTGCTAAACATATATGTAACAGTTAAATAGCCTGGGAATGGAACAATATGTGCCTGTATTGTCTCCCTAAGATTGCAATACATCCTTGAGCTTTATCTAATTAACCTCTATAAAATTAATGCAGTGACCATGTTCAGAGCTTATTGTCTCTCCATCAGAGGACAATGTCCCACCTGGTCCCTGGTTTTCCTTAAACTATTTGTGTTGTGGCTTTTGTCATCTCTTGTCAACCCCACTTAGGAACCCCTACTCCACAAGAGTTGTGGCATCCAGTGTGTGGAATGACTCAGAACAAGGATCCTGGTAGCAGATTTCTCCCCAAAACCAGC
>PVKU01014793.1:0-21282 GCA_004027475.1 Anoura caudifer | reverse complement strand
AGCTACTCTTCTGCATAAGAATTAGGATCTCATTATAGTTTTAATTTTCATTTTTCTGATGACTAGTAATATATTTTTTATTTTTTATTTTCAATATATTTTATCAAGTATGCTATTACAAATGTCCCATTTCCCCCCCATCATTCCCCTCCACCCTTCACACCCCCTCCCACTCACATTCCCCCACTTTAGTTCATGTCCATGTGTCATAAGTTCTTTAGCTTCTACATTTCCCACACTATTCTTGCCCTCCCTCTGTCTATTTTCTACCTACCATCTATGCTACTTATTCTCTGTACCTTTCCCCCTCTCTCCTCTTCCCACTCCCCTGTTGCTAACCCTCCATGTGATCTCCATTTCTGTGTTTCTGCTCCTGTTCTAGCTGTTCACTTAGTTTGCTTTTGTTTTAGGTGTGGTTGTTAATATCTGTGAGTTTGCTATCTTTTTACTGTCCTATTTTTTATCTTCTTTTTCTCAGATAAGTCTCTTTAACATTTCATATAATAAGGGCTTGGTGATGATGAACTCTTTTAACTTGACCTTATCTGAGAAGTGCTTTATCTGTCCTTTCATTCTAAATGAAAGCTTTGCTGGACAGAACAATCTTGGATGTAGGTCCTTGACTTTCATGACTTGGAATACTTCTTTCCAGCCCTTTCTTGCCTGTAAGGTCTCTTTTGAGAAATCCACTGACAGTCTGATGGGATCTCCTTTGTAAGTGACTGCCCCCTTATCTCTAGCTGCTTCTAGAATTCTCCCCTTCATTTTAATCTTGGCTAATGTAATTATAATGTGTCGTGGTGTGTTCCTCCTCAGGTCCAACTTCTTTGGGACTCTCTGAGCTTCCTGGACTTCCTGGAAGTGTATTTCCTTTGCCAGATCGGGGAAGTTCTCCTTTATTATTTGTTCAAATGAGTTTTCCACTTGTTGTTCTTCCTCTTCCCCTTCTGGTACCCCTAAAATTTGGATGTTGGAATGTTTAAAGATATCCTTGGATATTCCTATGCCTCTCCTCATTTTTCTGAATTCTTGTTTCTTCATTCTTTTCTGTTTGGCTGTTTTTTTCTTCCTTCTGGTACACTCCATTGATTTGAGTCCCAGTTTTCCTCCCATCTCTATTGGTTCCCTGTGCGTTTTCCTTCATTTAATTTATTGTGCCCTTCATTTGTTCATCTGATTTGTGACCCAAATCAACCAATTCTATGAGCATCCTGATCACCAGTGCTTTGAACTGTGCTTCTGATAGGTTGGCTACCTCTTGGTTGCTTAGATAAATTGGCTCTGAGGCTTTGATTTGTTCTCCCATTTGAGCCATTTTGGGGTGTTTTTTGGGGGGGGTCTGGTCACGGCTGTTACGTAGTGAGGGGTGGAGCCTTAGGTGTTCCCCAGGGTTGGGCAGCCCAGTCACTGGGTAGTGAAGCTGTATATGGGGGTGCAGTCCGAGAGGGAACAATGGTGCTTTCTCTGCTCTCTCTCAGATACCAGTCCCTTCTGCCACTTCCCCTTCTCCTGGATTATCTGTGCTCGAATGTGGGACCACCTGGTCAGCCAGCTGCCTTGTGTGACCTCACTGGGTCTGCACCATGCCCCCCTGTGCCTGGGGTCCACTAGCCACCACCTGTATGCCTGGGATCTGCCAGCCAGTGCCTGAGTGCCCAGGTCCACCAACCTCCATTTTTTCCTGCTGTGACTCCATCCCTTTTACTGGTCTGGATGAATGGTTGTTGGACTTTCGTATAGTTCAATTTGCTATCAGTGCTGGTTGGTTTCTTGTTTCTAAATCTTTGTTGTCCTTAATTTTCGTTGTATAAGGGGCCACAGTGTGTCCACCTACACCTCCATCTTGGCCAGAAGTATTGACTAGTAATGTTGATTTTTGTTTCAGTACTTACAGCCATTTTTAAATCTTTTGCAATGTGTGGATGTCTTTCCTAATACTACAAAATTAGCTGTTTTGAGATATATGTGAATGTAGTTCAAAAGCCTTTGAGAAATGGAAGTTCAAAGATAAAACTGCTTATAACAGAAGTAAACACGAACACCAATAAAATTATATATTAAAATTTAATATATAATTAAATTCAATTAATATAATATAAAAATTATATGTTAATTAATATATAATTACATTAAATTATATAAATTTATAATTTTATAGAATTGTAAAATATATTAATTTTATATTAATATATTAACATGCATATATATACACATATATGTTTGTGTGTACATGATGTAGCATTTATGGTATATTATTATATAAATTATAATTAAGTTTAAATAGAAGAATCTTTAGGAAGAAGTAAAGCTTCTTTTTTGAACTGCTAAATTATTTATTAATCAATATTATTAAGCAGCTGTTAATATTAATGATGACAATTTTTTTATTGTTGTTCAATACAGTTGTTCCCATTTTTTCCCCCACAACACCCCCTACCCCACCCATCTCTGCCTCCAACCCTCCTACCTACACCCTTTGGCTTTGTCAATGAACATGTATAAAGGACACATGGACAAATGTAAATCTTCTTATTGGCTATATTAGTCAAAGTTTTGGAAAAATACTGGCAAAGAAGGTAAACCCCTTAAGTTATGACAAGATAGGCATAGTGTAGGGAAGCCATGGTGAGAGATATTTACAACTCCTTGGCCTGAAGAGAAGGGACTAGATACTTAGCATTGTGAAGACTCTTACATGCAGGAGTTGGGACTTATTTTGAAAGACTGACCCAGCCAGTGGTGACCAGCAGGCCATCTGTAAGCACAGAGCAAGTGGAAACAAGAATAAATATCCTGACTTTTTTCCTTCCTACCCTCCTCTTGGTAGTTTCCATTTTCTGAACCCAAGTGAATGCCAAAGGGTAAGGGAGACTACCCATGCACACTGTGAGTTCTCCAGGACACAGAGTGTGGAGTGGTCCTGGAAGGGCAAACAGGAGGTAGCCAGCACATTGGCCCACAGAAATGAAGAACTGGAGGAAAATTCTAAACATATACTTGAAGGTCAGGATTTTCATGTGTTCTCTTTCAATTACTATTCTGTACTATTCCTTCAGGATTATATCTGTAGTGTTAGGTACTGCCTCTCTTTTTGTTCTCAGAGTTCCCTTAGAAGAAATTTGAATTTCTTTTTATCCTTTTAGACAGCTCAAGAGTTATCCAAAATAATACTGATATTTTCAGAAATCATGTGGAGAAATATACCTTGAAATCAATTCTAGTATATTTTCCTTAAAGATTGAATTTTTTTCAAAGAAGGAATGAAAATAATCATGTAATTCCTGCCCATGTTCTGTGTTTGTACTCCTATATGTTCTCACATAATTTTTGAGTATTTTCTATCTAAGGCCAAAAGTAGCATGAAGGAAAAAACTGATATGCCAGGAGTATTCTCACATATAAGAATTTTTATAAGAATTAAGGTTATTGAGGAAAACATTGAGCTTTCTAAAGCTTTCACTAGGGGATAACAGGGGAAGGGCCATCAGGGAACATGTATAAAGGACACATGGACAAAGCCAAAGGGAGTAGGTTCGAGGATGGGAGGCATGGTGGGGTGAAAATGGAGACAACTGTACTTGAACAATAATAAAAAAATAAAAATAAAGCTTTAACTAATATCAAAATCTGAAACATTAATATAAAAATGTATATCCAGATATATCAAATTTTGTATAAAATATTACAAATAATTAAGAAGAGGCACTAACTTTTTATTTTTACACTCATATATCACAAAACAAATTAAAGCTCGCTGAAGTAAAGATGGTTATTAACTTTGGAGCTATACAAATAAAATATGTATGTAAAATATCTTGAAAACTTACAGTTAGCTAACCTGGTAGCACATTAGAGCTTTCACTATTTGTTCAAGAAATGTAGCAGATTTTACCATTACTACATAAAATGCTAAAATGACAAGCAAATTTTTATTATTTTGACTTACACGTATTGAATACTTAATTAGTGTGTTGTCTAATTTATGGCAGAAGCTTAGTAAATGTATGTTGAATTAAGGAATGTTTGTCATATTAGCATTACTGACATCTAGTGGTGAAGTTAAATACATTCCTTGAACAATTGAACAGCAATAAAAATAAAAAATATTTAAAATTAATTAATTAATTAATTAAAAATGAGTAATCTAGTGAACTTAAAGTAACTAGTTTTTCTATTTAAATTCAACACCAAAAGAAAAACATCTATCAATATTTCAAATAAGTGATAATGGTAATACCCATTTTAATAATAGCTTGAATCTATTTTCAAATGTGGCTATTTTAGTTAAATGCAGTATGTCATTTAGTCTGGAGAAAAAAAACATGTGAAATGTAAATTGTCATCTTCATTACCTTTGTGAATTTATAGAGGTAACATGAGCCTTAGAAAAGTTAAGAAATATGTTTAACATCTCTCAGCTTTTGAATCACAGGAAAGGGATTTAAATTTAAGTTATCTGACCCCAAAATATTGACTTCAGGGATAATGTTATACAATAATTATAATAATAATCAGTATTTATTTATTAATTAATTTATAATAAAGAGTTGCTGAGCATTTTCTAGGCATTCTCCCCTAGTATCATTAAAACAATCCTGTAAGTCAGTATAATTTTTCCTCATTTTGCCTGTGAGAAAACCAAGGCTCAGAATAACAAATTAAATTGGCCAAGGTCACAGAACAAGTAAGTGGACAAAATGGTTATGTTCTAAGTATGTATGAGGAGCTACTTTCCTTTGTGTAAATATATATTTATTTTCATGTTTCTATTAATATTATATATAGTGTTCAAAGCACTATATTCTTACCAAAAAAACATCATCTAATGTAATTCCTAGAACATACACAAGTCAGGGTTTGGAAACTTATGTTAGAATTCTGGCTCTGCTATCTACTAAATGGACATATATTTCTGAGCTGACTCTGAGGAAATACTGGTTTTTTGCCCATAGTGCTCTTCCCCTATGTTCATGGTTTGTCTTTTCAAAGTTACTGCTCACCTGATACCGTAGAGGGGTTTAAAGTGTTGGCCATTATGCCTCTGACTGACTAGACTCCTGGGACCTATATGGGGAGGATACTTGTTGGAGGATGCAAATTCTAAATCATCTATAACCAGAAGGCATCTCTAATCAGAAATCATAGGGCTTGATCCTCAGGGATATGGAAATTTTCTGTCCCATTACTTGGCCGAGGAACACAACCCACTGTGTGGAGGCTCTTCCCAGGGAACTAGAGTGAGTTCGTATAACTCCTTGGCCCTGACTATTGAGAACTCAGTTACATGCAGGTTGCAGTCTGTGGTATCCAATTCTTCACAATTTCTCAGATGCCCGGCAGAGGTAAATGAGTCAGCTCCTGGTTATGCTGAAGAGAGTGCATAGTGACAGTAACTGAAGTGATTCATGGGGGAGGTGGAGCTCCTGTGACTCAGCCAGAGTCTTTAGATGGGACCCTCTCCAAGTTATGCAGCAAAATAGAGAGATTGGAGTTGTGTTGACAATAACTGGCTTCATAGCCACACATCAATTACTAACACAGAAGTATACAACACAACACTCACTAAATGAATATATAAACAAACCCAGGAACCTATATGTAAGTACCTCATACAATTAAAGAATGTCGTTTGCAAATACCAGATAAAATACCAATGGTAACTTTTCTTCACTGGTACAAAGAGAGTCTTTTCTTCCCTACTTCCTTCTTTTATGGTACTTCAGAGGAGAACTTCTTACATGGGGCACAGTCATCCTAGTGAGAGAAAGTTACAGTGTGTTTAGAAATGGGACACAGAAGTGTTGAGAGATGGGAAGCCTGAGAAACCTGGGTAAGAGCTTATCCAATTCTGCTGCACAAGATAAAAGCCAGTCCCAGGGAGAAGTTCAGTTTACCCCAGGGAATTGAGTGTCTGAAAGGGAAGAGCAAGGATCAGAAATAGAGGGGAAAAGAGAATCTCAGACAGTTATGCTAAAGATAAACTTAGAAAATACACACGGAAGTGCGATTAAACAGACAAAAGGTGAAGATGACTACATCAGCAGTGGTCACAGCAAAGACAGGGGGTGCTGCAGAGGCAGTGATCTAGGCAGACAATGTGTTTTGCTAATGACAATAATGAGGCGGACACCGGCCAGCAGTGTCTATGTCATTACGGATGAATTAAAACATACACATGGACTATCGAGTCTGGTGGAGGAAATAGGATGACAGCAAGGCTTTTCTCTCAAGAGGAGCAAAAGCCTCGGCCTTTGCCATGACAGGCCTTTATTCTAAATATCTCCTCATATAACAAGATGGTTCTTTCTCACTATCCCGGTTACAACAAAGAAGCCAATGCCCCTCATTACATCACAGAAGAAGGATATTAGCAAATGAATAGGCAGCCTTACACTGGTCCCAAGGTTTAGCACTTGCAGGTTGAGGGGGTTTTAGCAAAGAGTAAGGCTCAAAACAGCTTAGGTATATTGCAAATCTGATTACCCACGAAAGAACCTCTCTGTGGGCTTGGGTCCTGTGCATCTCCGAGTGGCAGCTGGGCCCACACCATGCAGAAGGGTGTACCACACAATAAGAGTATTTACCAGGATCATTCTGAATTTGTGATATATTTAGAATACCAAGGCATCTTTTCAAAAGTTTCCTTACAAAGACTGTTAAAAAAAAATGGAAGGACTGTTATGACAGTGGAAACCTGTGTGAGGCCAAGAAGGAAAATACTGGCATGACCGGCTAGACTTTAGGCTTCACAAATTTGACCCAACCTGTGCTGCTTGCCTACATTTGTGGCAGTACCTGGCAGATATAAATATTTGTTACGTGAATTAAAGATTAAACTTCTATAAAATAACAGATGAGGGCAGAGAGTGGTGGTGGTGGTAAAGTTTGCAGGTGATCCTGAATAGAGAAGAAAGAAAACTTAAGCCATCAGGAGCAATTACTAGAATATGTAAAAATCTATATGATTTTAGGTCCTTGATAGATGGACTTAATCATTTTTTGCAGGAACAAAATAACCAATCCCACCAGGTAAATAACCTCCACCTCCCTGACCATCCTAAATGCCACCCTGAGGAGTGAACAGAGGACTTTCCAATCTGCGCATCAGTCTTCAATCCTTCTCCTGTAAGTCTGCGCAGAGTCCTTTACCCCCTTTTCTAAGGGTGTGAATCACTGCTTCTCAATCATATTTTATTAATAGTATTATACAGGGCGGGGCAAACGTAGGTTTACAGTTGTTCGTATGGAAGATAATACAATAATTAATAAATAATAATACAAGACTAAACTCTTTGGGTTTTGTGTACTCACAATTGTAAACCTACTTTTGCCCCACCCTGTACTGATCAGTCACATGATTTCAAAAGGAAAACCACTGAGGGCCATTGGTGAAGAGGAAAGAATTACAGAAAACGTTCAGATAAAAGGTTATGTGCAACTCAGTTAACTCAGTAGTTGTGAAGGGGAAAACAATAGATTTGATGGCTCTTTGTGGAGACTAATACTATCAAACACTTAGAAAGTTGACCTGCTCCAATCAGTCACTAACAACATGGTACAAGATAACGTTGTCTTCAGTCTGGACCCCTGTGATAACATAACTGATCCAACAACACATGCACTTGCTGCCTTTAATACATTTTTTGACAGTGCAACCAGAGTAACACTTTTGAAAGGCAAATTCAATTGTGCTGCTTATTACACTGCAGCGTAAAATCCTACAGTTTCTTTCCATTGTTTCAGGATGAAGATAAAACCCCTTAAAATTAGCCACAAGGGCCTACATGATCCCATCACTGTCTTTGCACCCCTGTTCCTGTTAACTAGAAATATTTTCTCTGCTCAATTCCCTCTTCTGTTTCTTAGTGGATTCTCATCCTTCAGATATCAATTTAGTTAACTCTTCCTCAGGAAATCATCCTCCAGGAACATGTCAGACTTTGTGGTTCTAGGAGAGACCACCGTTTTGCTGAAATTATATAATAGTCTCTTGGTGTGTCTAAATGTCTTAATTCCATTGCTTAGTTGGGATTCAAATACCAGCTATCTAATCCTTTACTTTTACTGGGTTTTCTCAGTAAAAGAATTGTTTTTTTTTTATTTTTTCAGATATACTTTGCAAAAATGTATCATTACCTTGAACCATCAGACCAAGTGATGAGACTAGCCGAGTCATGATCTTCACCTCAATCCCAGTCCAGTGATATTTTACACATGCTAACATACACACATACATACATCCACACAACCTTGTTTATGCTTAACATCCTGATTAACAAGTGTAATGAACAACAGATATTTGCTAATTTAATGTAATAAGCAGGTTCTTCCTTAGAGACTGAAGAGGAGAAAGACATGAGAAGTACAGAGTTATTGTATTTGGAAATTTCCTGCATGGTTTTCTACATAGGTGAAGCAAATGTTTTGAAGTGAGAGTGTCTTTATTTTAATGAAACATAGGTAGAATGTGAACTTTAGGGTAAGGAAATGCAATACTCCTGAAATCTCTGTAGACTTTTTCTAACTCCTGGTGTTCTGATTAACTTTCTCTGAGAGGCAGCCAGCACTGACATTATACTACCATTTAAAGATGTTCTTTTAATGGAGAATATCTGCTGATGCCAGCCTGAAGAGCTATACAAATGATGATGGGTGTGACCTTTCTAAACTAGGTGTGTTTGATGAATTAAAATTCATCAAACATTTTAGAGCTACGTATAAGTGGGACCCGGAACAGAATTTGTGTGTGTGTGTGTGTGTGTGTATTATTTTTCCAACTTTTGAGTTGATGTAAATTTGGAGGACAAACTTATTATTCTCCACAGGTACAACAATGACCAGTAAAATATCATGAAAAGAATACGAGAGTGTCTTTTCAACTGTGCCTCCTATTTCCTCTCTAGGTCTCCTCTGCTGTATTATGGAATTAAAAAATGGCTTTTCTGTTTCTCCAGAAAGTAGGCAACATGCTATGAAGGAGGTTAGTTTCTCCCACTGGAAGCAAGAAAACTCCTGCAAGAAATGTGTCTACAACCAGCTTTCACTGATATGCTGCATCCTAACAATACCCAATCCCACCCTTCCACCTTCCTTCCTTCCTTCTGATAGGCATTCCAGGGCTGGAAGATGTACATATCTGGATTGGCTTCCCCTTCTGTGCAGTGTATCTAATAGCCCTCCTGGGGAACATCACTATCTTCTTTGTGATCAAGACTGAATGCAGCCTCCACCAACCCATGTTTTACTTCCTGGCCATGTTGGCCAGCACTGACCTTGACCTGTCCACAGCCACCATCCCCAAGATGTTAGGCACCTTCTGGTTCAATCTCAGGGACATTGTATTTGGTGCTTGCATCACACAAATGTATATTATCCATATATGCACTGGCCTGGAGTCTGTGGTGCTGACAGTTATGGGCATCTATCGCTATATTGCCATCTGCAGCCCCCTGAGATACAGCATGATCCTTACCAAAAAGGTGATAGCCCTCCTAGGTATAGTCATCATAGTCAGGACTTTGGTGTTTGTGACTCCATTCATATTTCTCATCCTGAGGTTGCCTTTCTGTGGTGTGCAAATTATCCCCCACACCTATTGTGAACACATGGGCTTAGCAAAATTGGCTTGTGCCAGTATTAGGATCAGTGTTATATATGGCTTGATTGCTTTCTCAGTGGGATACATTGACCTTTCTGTGGTTGGATTTTCTTATGTTCAAATCCTCCGAGCAGTCTTCCACCTCCCATCCTGGGATACCCGGCTTAAGGCTCTGAGTACATGTAACTCCTATGCTTGTGTCATGTTAGCTTTCTACCTGCCAGCCTTCTTCTCCTTCATGACACACCAATTTGGTCACAGCATGCCCCATTACATCCACATACTTCTGGCCAATCTGTATGTGATAGTTCCCCCAGCTCTTAACCCTGTAATCTATAGGGTCAGAACAAAACAAATAAGAGAGCGTGTACTAAGGATTCTTAACCCCAAAAGTAATTGACATTTAATCCCAGAAGGATCTTCCACAATAGTCCATTAAAATAATAATGAGATAAAACAGAAGAAATCACTAAAAATATTTTTATTAAACTCTGGCATTCCCATATAAGCCAATCATATGATATTCCCCCATTTCTAATAATTTGTATACCCCATTGCAAGTCAAGACATAGCTCAAAAATTCCAAAACAATCTCTCTACTTTGCCCCCAAAAAAGGACAAAAAAATATCTCACATTTAAACCCCACTGATAATACAACATTTCTAAAGGGAGAAAAAGTTTTCCAAAAAGTTGTGCCTTGAATAACTGCTTCTCTTCATTCACATGTCAGAAACTAAAGTTCATGCCTTAAAAATGATGTGGGATTTTGTGAAGACCAACAGGATACAGTGGTAAGAGAAATTAACCAGGAATCATAAGACCCAGGTTTCAATTCAGGCTTTGGCCTCAACTAGAACATTTACCTGAGAATTTCACTTAGAATTATTTGAGCTTCAGTATCCTTGCCAATAAAATGCTATAAATCAATATTAATTTGGCACTGTGAACTCAAAAAAAAACTGTTGGGAAAATCTTTGCATTCTGTAAAACATTAGAAGATTTGTAAATAAACAAATATATCTGTAGTGTGGTGGTTATGTCTAGTATATACAGATTTAGTTTACCAAATCCAATTCTAGCGTACAGTCACTGGTACAAAGTGAGGTCTCTAGCTTCAGATTATGGCAGCTCTTGGGGCTCTTCAGAGACTCTCAGACCTTACCTTGGTCAGAGGGTCTTTCAGTCAGGAGACTATAAAGCCTGAAGTGTTAAGGGGGCTCTGTGTAGGCTTCAGGATTCCATGAAACCTCACCTTCTTGTTAGGGTGAGCTTTAGGGCAGACTATGAAAGAGTCACTGATGATATTGTATAAAGTCATTCTCATTAGAGTATGAAAGCTAGATAAGACTTAATTTGGGGAGCATGGTTCTAGGAGCTGAAAAAATAAGAAACTGTCTTCTAATTAGAAATGGGACCCTGGTTGACACTCAGGGTAGAATGAGGAAGGAATATGCAGAGAATAGGGCTAAGGTGACAGTGATGTAGACTGAGAGGAAGTGAACAGAGGAAATGATGCTTTCTATAAATATATAAAGAAAACATGATGAAGTGATTATTTTCTAAATAGAAACTATAATATTGATGCCAACAAGATTTACAAAATCTAAGGAGATCAAAACTATAAATAAAGACCATGAAAAAGTGTTTGCGGATTATCTTCCAAGTAAGATGTTAAGCCATGATAGCTTTTTATGTTTCCTATGCTATAGTAACTCTTTCATAATACTAAATAATTTACAAAACTTTTAAAATCATTTTGGAAAATTGACATTATTCTGGAGGCAAAATCAGAAAATAGAAAAGAAGGAAGATACACAAGAAAAAATTCATAAGAAAGAAAAATACAGGTCAACTACACATACAAATGTACATACAAAATTATAAATAAATTTGACAAGCTGGATTTGGTTATTTATTTTACTTTATTTTATTTTATTTTATTTTTGATGAAGAAATACTTTTACTGTTTGGAAAAATTGGTTCAAAATGACTAAATCACAGAAACTATTCTCTTCCTTTAAGAACTAATTACTATCCAGATCCAGCAGGCATTAGACATCCTATAGTTGAGGTATAAGGCATAGAATTACTATACATATGAAATTGCTATCAATGTCTCCTCTTGGCTTAACAATGCAGCTAATAATTTAGAAACAAAGAATAAGAGCAATCATTGGGCAGCAAGGCACTTAAACTAAACCTTTGGCAGAGAGAGCAGTACAGATATGATATAAATCCACAATCACATACACAGATACTTTATTAGTTTCCTCTACAAGAGATAGTAACATCAATCTTTTTAACAGAAAGCTCAGGTCATTGGAGAGGCCAAAAGATCTGATGAAAGAAAATAAAAATTAAATACTTAAATTAATCAAAAGGCACTACAACACCACCTAGAACCTGCTACCATGGTGGTAGTGAGCTAAGAAAGATTAAGCTACAGCAAAATCATCTCATGTAAATGTTAAACAATACATAGCAAAAAGTGAGGTTTGCATTCCAGAAGACTATGGTAGAATGATGATTTGGGCCCAAGAGTGTATTTGGCCAGGAAAAGTGTCAAACCAAATGAAAAGAAACAGGTACAAAAGAGACTAAGCAACAGTTCCCTAGCAGAGAGTGATGTATCCAGCTTTTTTCCTCCCAAGAAGCATATGTTCAGTTGTATGCTGCCTTCCCTCAGGCCCCCACCTGAGAGCTGGATTCTGGGCTGCCTAGGGCTCTTGTTATAATTTAGTATAAACCTTAAAGAACAGGTCACACATTACAGGCATGGGGGATCGGGTTGGCTTTTTTGCTAGAGTTATGAACCAATGAAACCCTGAAGCGTTCACATGAAAGTAGTCTGAGCTTCCCCAATCACATAAATGCCTCCACACAACACCCTTCAAAGCCTGAAATCCTGCAGCAGTTGATCTACAGTGAAAGTTGCAAGGCTCACCAAATCAAAGAAGCCAGAGTGAGACAAAGCAGGTAGAAAATCTGAGCAGTTAGTCTCCATCTGTCTTTCCCTAATTTTGGAGAAGCATTAATATACCTGGCATGGGATATAGAAAGCTACTGGAGCAAGCTGGGTCTTCTGCTGAATTTTTCATTGAACATCAAGAGAAAACAAGGGTCGGGGTTCACTTTATTTTTTAAAAGCCTCAGAAGTTAATCTATTATAAAGGGACATGGCTAAACAGGTAGGAAACAGATTCCCCATTGTGAGTTCTCCTGATGGCTTCTGCAAGGATCATGGAGATGTCGATCACCTGTATTTTGGAGCAATGCTTCATCTTACCCTCCTGAGGTAAGGTATTGGTGACCACTACTGCTTCAAAGCATGCATTGTTAATGCAAGAAATGGCCGGGCCAGAAAAGATTCCATGAGTCAAGGATAGCATAAACTCTAGTGGCTCCAGCTGAAAGAAGTTTGTCAGCTGCATGGCAGATTGTGCCACAAGTATTAGCCATGTCATCCACTAGAATGGCCACCTGATCCTTCACATCTCCCACCAGCACCACGCGATCCACTTCATTGGCTTTCTTTCATTCTTTGTGAATCAAGGCAAAGTCAACATTCAACTGGTCTGTGATAGAGGTAACTCTCTTAGCTCCCCCAGCATCAGGTAAGACAATAGTGCACTTCCTCCACTCAGAGATGTTCTCCCTTATCCACTTCAGGACAGCTGGCTCTGCATACAAATTGTCCACAGGGATATCAAAAAAAGCCCTAAATTTGAGAATCATGAAGGTCCATGGTAATAATATGATCTGCACCTGCTACGGAAAGCATATTTGCAACAAGCTTGGCTGAGATTGGAGCCCGGCTCTTATCCTTCTTATCCTGCTGGGCATAAGGAAAGCACAGGATGACTGCAGTAACCCGGCTAGCTGAAGCAATCTTACAGGCATTAATCATGATCAAAAGCTCCATTAGATTGTCGTTAATTTCACCACATCCACTCTGAACAATGTAGACATCCTCTCCATGTACACTTTCACCAATCTCAACGCAGGTCTCCTGGTTGCTGAATTTCTTAGTCACCACCTTGCCTACCTCCAGGCCCAGGCGATCAGCAATTTTCTGGGACAAGTCCTGATGGGAGCTGCCGCTGAATATTTTGATATTTGGCATCTTGGCCAACCACCCTAGGCACCCTTTGCTCAGTGATAACTGCTGCTGACGAGACCCCAACTGAAGTCAGCCCAGAGACTCAGTACCAACCGCTGCACTTAGCTACTCCACTATCTTACATTGGTTATATATTTTAAAAATAATATATATTATTATAAGAGTGCTTACTGAGTGCCAAATGCTATATTTCCATTACATCATTTAATTTTCAAAATAATACTAGAAGAGGAAATAATTACTAAAGAAGTTTTAATATTAGAAAATACATAAATTAATTCTACTACATCAATAATTTAATGCATAAGTATTATGTAGTAAGCTCCACAAATTTTGAGGCTAGTGAAAAAGTTCAAAAAACAAATTATTTATTAAAATATGTGGAACAAAAATAAAAATTCTGTTTATAAACATGGAAGAACAATTCTTTTTGAAGTATGTAATTGCTGTTAAAAATAAGAAATAAGTTAAGCTTTTTCAATCAGCTTTTGAAATTATTTACTAAAACATTTCTTATAATATCAACTTGATACAATAAAATTAAACTAGTAAGTGAAGAAAAGATGTACATAAAATAATTAAAATTCATCATTACTTGCAAATAATACCATTTCCTTCTTAAAATATTGACAGAGTAGTCTGAAAAAACTGTTTAAAACAAAGTCTTTAGTGTGGTCAACTAAAAAGTATATAAAAACCTAGATACATCTTATGAAAATGAAAACCAGTTACAAACATCTTCCCGAAAGTGCACAATCAGAGTAACAACTGCAAGCAACTAAATACACACATTGTTAAGGTTCATCAAGGGAACACCATCAAAGGTTGACCACCAATCTGGACCCAGGCAAGCAGAGGCTCCTCATTCCCTGCCCTGTCCTTGACATGAACATTCCACCCACCATTCACACACTGAGAGCTGCTTCAAGGACACAGCCTTAAGAGCGTAGTGCTGTTGAGACCATCTGGACAGTATTTGGCACTAAACCAGCTAAGAACGTTATATAAACATTTTAAGATTCTACCAGGTGGGTGTGAAGATCTACTTGCTGCCCAAGGCAAGATTTGTACTTAAGTTCCCTTGTTTATTAAACCTGCAATGTACAAATCTGCAATGGTCTGCCTCTTTCTTCATTCTCTTCTTGTCCTCCATATATGGGACTAGTTTCATATACCACCTGGAGAACTCCTGAGGTTGCAAACCAATACATGTGTGTGTGTTGTGCATATATAACATGCACATACATACACACTTTGTATGCACATAACATACATGCATACATAGCCTTGCAGCTAACCTCTGGCATCATCATTGAACATATCTACAACCTTTAACTGGTTTCATAGATATGTTGAATAGCTGTGGCCATGCTTTGAACCAAGGAGAAGGGAGTGACTTCCACCCAAGATATAACTGGGAGGCAACTCCCCCTGTTTATGGTGCCTGCATGAGAGCTTGGAGAAGATTGGCTCCATGTCATGGGGCCACACCTGCCCAGACTCACTATGGCAACCCAGTAAAGCTGGAAGGATAAGGGAGTGCTGGCAAGTGTAACTGATAGTAGGAGGAGTTGGAAATGGGAGTGCAGAGGAAGATTGTCACAGGGATTTAAACCCAGACATGGCAGCCATTAGAGGAGAGTACCACGAGGTTTTGACAGAGTGGGGACCACCACAGCTGGGGGTAGAGAGAATCACCATGTGGCTTTAGCAGAGAACTGCCACCGTCTTAGCCAGAATGGTGACCCTATCCTCTCCACAGCTTTGCAGGGAGATCCACGTGGGTTTGGCCAGACTGCAGACCCCCACAGCTCTGGTGGAGAGAAGAAGCATGAGGTTTTGGCCAAAGCTGCAGACCCCTGCAGCTTTGGTAGAAGAGGACCACGTGGCTTCAGGGTGCTCCCTTTGGCCACATGGCTTGGGAAGCAGGAGAGACTTTTCCTGGAAGAAGGGTGAAAGAACTCTTGACAGTAAACCATGAGAAGGTGCCACATGGCTTTGGATTAATCAGAGATCCTGCCTGAATGATGACACAGCTGATTGTGCCAGCAGCCTGAAACACGGATGTTTGCTTCTTTTCCTGAGTTATGGTACCCTGAATTAGGGCAGGGGCAGAAGGAAGCACTGTGGGCATCTGTGGGTATCAAAAAGGACTTTGATATCTTCATGAAGACATTAGGCCACTAGTTTAAGTCTGTGTAGCATTAAATAAACATTTCCTTTCCTTTTCACAAATCTCTGGCATTGAGAGACATCTTTCCTATCTGGTGGTGGACAATCGAGCCCAGTAGGGGCTCCTTTTGGTAAAAGTATATCATGAGACCCTGGGCCCCTTGTCCCTGCATGTGAGTGGCATATGCCTGCTCTGTAACAGTTTTTGGCATCCCTGAGTGGGCTAATAATTGTCCATGGTATACGCTTGCTCTGTAATATACATATATATATGTATATGTATGTGTGTGTGCATATTCTTATTGTCCCTAGGAAAATAATGGCTGTCTGATTCTGAATCTCACCATACATTCTCCCAAAGAAGTCACAACGTCAGGAGTGTAAATAAAATGACAGTAGAACTCCCTTTCAACATTAATAGACAGAGACTGGCACAATTTCTAATTATTTTAAGAAGATAAAAGAATTACAATTATTACTAACTTTAGGTTCAGAGTGTAGGTAAAGGAGAGTTTTAAAAATTAAGTGGAAAAGAGGAGGGGGTATGGAAGAAATATACATAGCACCAATAGAATCTCTAGAAATAAAAAAAAAAAAAAACCTACACTAAATTCTAAAATATTAATCCAAGATCAAGGATGTCATTGAAACAACACTAGCTCCAAGAAAGTGGCTTGAAAGTGAGTAGGCCAGAGGTGACAGCCTCAGAAATGCATTGTTTCTGGGGGAAGTACTAGGAAACTGAAGGAAAAAGTTGTCTCTATAGATGTCATAATAACAAGAAAAAAGGAAATGAATGGGGGAATCAAGATCTGAAGAGAGAATGAATATCACCTCCCTGTTCTCCCATCAATGGTATTATTCTTTAAATAAACTGATCTTCATGATAATGATAGGTGAAGGGTGCTCTTCTATCATAAAACTCTGTCAAAAAAATGAGACAGAAAAAATCAGTTCAAATCTATAAAATGTCACAATAAGAAACAAATAAAATCACACCATAGGCAAAAATTAATTCAAGATGTATCAAACAATGCTCTGGTGATTCCCAGAGGGAAAGGAGGGTGGAGGATGTGGAAGAGGGCAAAGAGGGGATAAATGGTGGAGAAAAGAGACTTTATTTTGGGTGGTGAGACCACAGGAAGTATGCAGCTGATGTCTTATAGAGTTGTGCACTTGATAACTGCATGGTTTTATTAACTAATGTTTTTCCCATAAATTCAATAAGAAAGATGTATCAAAAACCTAAATGTAAAAGAAAAAACTATAAAACTATTAGGAGAAAAGATAGGGATAAATTTTCTTTAGTTTTTATTAAATTATTTTTTATATGTTATTCTATTACAGTTGTCCCAATTTTTCCCCCTTTGCCTTCCTCCACCCATCCCAACACTTCCTCCCACAGCCTATATTCCCACACTGTTGTCCATGTCCGTGGGTCATTCATACATGTTCTTTGTCTAGTCCCTTCACGTTCTTTCTACCATTATCCCCTTCCTCCCTCCCCTCTGGTCCCTTTCTGTCTCTTCCATGTTTCCATGCCTGTGGATCTATTTTGTTCATTAGTTTATTTTGTTCATTAGTTTCCTCTTATAGGTGAGATCATCTGTTATTTGTCTTTCACAGACTGGCTTATTTCACTTAGCAAAATAGTCCCTCTTTATGACCTTGTATTAGACAATGGTTTCTTAGTTTGGTTTACAAAAATGGTTTACAAAAAACAGATATAAAGAAAAGAATAACATATTACAAAAGACTGGCAAAGCTGAGTTGAGAATCGGTCAAATAAAGATAAAGTTGAAGAGGTTAATCTATGATGTCACCTCTAACTGGAACCTAATCAACAAAAGAAAAAAGCAAGCAAAATACAACCAGAGACATAGAAACTAAGAACAATCTGACAGTAACCAGAGGGGAAGTGGGAGGAGATAATGGGGGCAGGGGGGAAGGGTTTTCAGGAACAACTATAAAGGGCACATGGACAAAACCAAGAGGTGGGGGTGGAAGCAAGGGAGGGAGGTGTGTTTGGCTGGGGTGGGGGGCAGTGGTGGGGGGTAAACGCAGACAACTGTAATTGAACAATAAAATAATTTTTAAAAAATAAAAATAAAATTAGGACAAGAGGAAAAAATAAAATAAAATGTACAATTTTTAAATGTAGTACAATTTGAAAGACAATGAAATGTGAAATAGAAGTGAAAAGATAAAGACAATTGAATAAGAAGGCCCAACATACCACAAATTAGAATACAGAAAATAGAGTAAGAGGAATAGTCAAAGAAATAATAGTTGAATTATATTCAGATTCAAGAAGCTTAAATCATAAGCCAAATAGATTTTTGAAAAATCTATACACATTTGCTAATATTCTAAAACTGCAAAGAAAAAATTCCTGAATCAACCCAGAGAAGTGATACATTACTTACAAAGGAACATCAGTTTTACTGAGAGTATATTCTCAATAGCAACAACAAATATCATAAAGCTGTAGCGATTATATATGTGTATGTATGTATAGATACACATACACACATATACATGTATATGTATATATTTATATATTACAAATATATATTATATAGTATATGCAGTAGGTCCTCGAATGATGTTTTATCCAATATTGTTTCACTGTAATGTTAATGAGGAAAAGAATTTACTCTGGCCTGGGTCACTGTCTGTATGGAGTTTGCACATTCTCCCACACCTGCATGGGTTTTCTGCAAGCACTCCAGTTTTCTCCCACATCCACAAGATGTGCATGTTAGATGAAGTGGGTGCCTAAACTGTCCCAGTCTGACTGTGTGTGTGTACCCTGTGTGTCCTGTGATGGAAGTGTGTTCTGAGCCGCTTGGGTAGGCTCCAGCTACCCCAAACCCTGAAATGGAATAAGTGGATTGAAAATGGATTTTTCTACTTGTTTCTATTAATTTTTATGAAATGTTGTATAGCTAACATTTATTCCAATGTTTAATATAACAAGTGTTTTTAGTCTTTATTTAGAAGTTTGGTTATATTTTTGTGACCAGAAATATGCAGTAGGAACTCAACTCTTGTTTATATCAATTAGTTAGTGATAAAGTTAGTTTTGTCATATGTCAGTTTGCTTTAAGTCACAGTTTCTAAGAATCTATCAATGATGTCAAGTGAGAACTTATTGTATATTTTATATTATTATATTATTTAATTATGATGCATATAAAATACTTGTCAACATTCAAACTTTTACCAGCCAAATTGTCACTAAAAAGTTGCTTGAATTAATAATATGACAATATATTTTTAAACAAAGTAATGAGTTAAGAAGGAAAAAGGAACACATTGTATGGGAGATTACCTTTGCCAATGATACATCTGATAAGCATTTAAATTTTAAAATATATAAAGAACTTATACAACTCAATACTAATAAGACAAACAATCCAATTAAAAAATGTGCAAAGGACCTGAATAAACACTTCTCCAAAGAGGACATACAGGTGGACCATAAACATATGAAAAAATGTTCAACATCACTAATCATCAGAGAAATGCATATTAAAATCACAATGAGATATCACCTCACACCTGCCAGAACGGCTATCATCAATAAATCAACAACAAATAAGTGCTAACAAGAATGTGGAGAAAAAGGAACCCTAGTGCACTGTTGTGGGAATGCATTGTAGAGTTTCTTGAAAAAATTAAAAATGAAACTGCCTTATGACCCAGTGTTTCCACTTCTGGGAATATATTCTAAGAATCCCAAAATACCAATTTAAAAAATATATGTACCCTGTGTTCATAGCAGTATTATTTACAATAGCCAAAATCTGGAAGCAGTCTAAGTGTCCATCGGTATACAAAAAGCTGTAGTACACTTACACGTGGAATACTATGCAGCAGTAAAAAAGAAGGAATTCTTACCTTTTCTGACAGCATCAATGAACCTGGAGACTATTATGCTAAATGAAATAAGCTAGTCAGTGAAAGATAAATATCATACAATCTCACTGATATGTGGAAACTAATGAACAAAATAAACTAACCAGCAAAATAAAAACAGAGGCATAGCACTTGGAACAGACTGACAGCTGTTGGAGGGGAAGGAGATGGGAATGGATAAAAGGTGGTAAAGGGATTAACCAAAGAACATATATACATGACCCATAGACACAGACAATGGTGTGGAGATTGCCTGAGAGAGTGGGGGGGACACTAGGTGGAGGTGGGCAATGGGAAAAAAGTGGGGACAACTGTAATAGCATAAACAATAAAACATAATTTAATAAAAGGAAAGATAAAAATCTGGGAGAAGATAAAAATTGACCTATAAATCCAGGATTTAAATCCAGAGTTAATTCTGTTCTGAGGACTTTGCCAATCATAAAAAAATCAGTATAAAATTGAACAAAACTTTGGCAATTTCCAAGGATGAGGAGACAAAAAAATCAAGCCCAGGACCCACCAGGAATAGAGTCTGCTAATCATCCTCCCACATACACATTTTAAACTTGAACCCTGGGAGATGCAGTCAGGGTGTGATTGAAATGAATTTCATCAATTTTTTTGTTAACTGGTAACTGCTAACTTCCTTACATCAGTAAGGAACCTATTTGTAAATATGGTCACATTTACAGGTACCTGGAGGTTAGGACTTTAATGTATATTTTGGGGAACACATTTCAACCTGTTACAGAGCAAACAGAAGGTTCTAGAGACTGGCAAAACACTTCCAAAGTCTCACTTTCTTGAACGTGAGGGGTCAGTCTTCCACGGGCAATTAAGATCCCGGACGAGCCCCCAAAAACTGTTACCGAGCAACAGAAAAGGTCCATTATTGTCCGCCGCCTTATGGAAAGATGTCTCTCAAAGCCAGAGATTTGTGAAAAGAAAAGGAAATGTATGCTATACAGAGTTAAAGTAGTGACTTAACTTCATTAAAATATCAAAGTCCTTTAGGATACCCACAGACGCCCACAGTGCTTCCTATCTCCCTCTGCCCTAATTCAGGGTACCGTACTTGCAAGGAAGAGAAGCACACGTCCGGGATCCAGGCTCTTGACACCGTCAGCTGTGTTGTCATCCAGGCAGGATCTCTGGTTAATCCAAAGCCATGTGGCACCTTCTCATGGCCTACTGTCAAGAGTTCTTTCACCCTTCTTCCAGGCAAAGTCTCTCTTGCTCCCAGACCACACAGCCAAAGGGAGCACCCCAAAGCCGCATGGTTCTTATTCTACCAAAGCTGTGGGAAAGGGGTCCCCACTCTGGAAAAGCCATGTGGCAATTCTCTGCTAAAGCCACATGGTGATTTTCCCTCACAGGGCTGTGAGGGTCCTAACTCTTGGGAAAGCACGTGGATTCTCTCTCCATGAGGCTGCGGGTCCTGCTCTCTGGTAAAACCGCATGGATCTC
>PVKU01014792.1:0-21293 GCA_004027475.1 Anoura caudifer | reverse complement strand
AGCATAATATACTGGGCCAAACACATTGTGTGAGTTAAAAGAAAGGGTGGGACTAACTGGTCTGATAATTTGAGGGCCATTTGCAATTTTCACTTTTGAAATCATTAGTGCAAATAGCCCATTACTTCCTCTTACCACTGAACAAACTGATATGACCGTAGCCTACTGCTTTCATAGCCCTGTAGGTCAGTGACACCTGGTAAAGAGCCTCAAGTTTGTTCCCTGTGTCCCAATATCTGGATTTGAGAGAGAGTCCAGACAGTTAATGAGAACTCCACGATTTTTGCTCTGATAATTTTGGTCCTCTCTCCTTGAGAAGCCAAGGACACCATGCTACCAATGTCTCCTTCCCTTGATAGTTTTCCCCTACTGTTCATGGCAAACAGTGAGCTCCAGAATTCTATTCAAACCAAGGAATCTTTGCAGGTTGTTTATGTGTCAGGTGTTATGTCAGAGGTAGACTTAGTGGGAGGGCACAGGGGCAGGGGCCAAGGTAGGCAGCACAGACATATATAAGCACTCATTGGTACACTCAAGAACTCAATGTCTAAAGGTAGGAGCACACAATAAGAAAGGAGGCATACAAGGAAGGGGAAGGGGAATCTTGAGGCCCTCTCTCCCTTCTAGGTCTTTACTAACTAGTGCACTGAGGCCTGGAAAAGTCAGTTAGAAATAGAATAGTAATGGCCCACTTTTTTTAATACTCAGTGTTTAACAGTAAGCAGAATATAAAATACTAGGACTATAATGGTCCTAGTTTAACCCTTTTCCACAAAAGAGAAGCTAGACTTGGTGCTGATGCTCCTCACTTGGCTCCTCCTCTCTATGGAAATCTCCCATTGGGGCCAAGAAGCAATAAGACTTGGTGATAAACTGGTAGGATTTTCCCTCTGTTAAACTGGGATGAAATTCTCAAGTCATTATATCCCCCCAAAGTGTTATGGTTCTTGGCACATTACCTTGATGTCAGCACTAAAGTTGTTGATTTTTTGCCAGCCAGAGTTTTCCAAATGAAAGTTTGCCCATCTAAGCAGAAGCTCTTCTGGGGACAATTTCATAAGCTCTTCCAAAGTCTCACCATCTCGAAGTAAAGCAGCCAAGGCTATAAGAAAAAAAAAAAAAAAACAATGAACATATGACCAATATATTATATGATAATGGTCATTACAATTACAAGTTCATTATGTTAAATTAGAGGTCCAAAAACCAGCATGACCTACTTTCGGGTTTTCAGGTACTCATAGACTAACAAAAGATAAATACATAAGTAGAAAATTATAAGATGATACAGATAAAGACATTGTCTTATGAGAATACACAGCAAATATACAGTTCTCCCTTCTTTATTATTCTTCACACTCCAAATACCAAATACGTTGTAGCTTTTAAGATAAGTATTTCACATTATATCATATATTTACATAAATTGTCTTTGTTTAATAATATTAAAATCAAGATTTGATGGACAATATTTAAAATGGTGGAGACTTTTCCTTAACTTTTTATTTAAAGGAGCATAGAAACATTTTGGTGTTTACATTCAAGTGTAATTAATTAGCTCTTGAAGGGTTAAACCCTTTAAGAAGGGTTTTTAATGGAATATAATTCAACTTTACATTTTCTACAGCATCTACCAGGTAAAGGCTGCTCAATAGCTTTTGTTGTTGAATGTGTGGAAAGGCAGAGGGGTGGTTTTGATAGATATTCCTAGAGAAAATAAAGAGAACTTGGATATGTGCACAGACCAGCAGTTTTCAACCTTTTACATCTCACGGCACACATAAACTAATTACTAAAATTCTTTGGCACACCAAAAAAATAATTTTTACCAATCTGACAAAAAAGAGGTATAATTTTGATTCATTCACACCAGATGGCTACTGTTGTATTGGCTGTGGTCATTATTTTTATTTGACAGTCTAGGGGAAATAGGTCAGTGCCCCTGACTAAATAGTCAGGTATTGCATGCTCTGAAGAGTCTTGCTGTACACCTGTTGAAAATTGTTGACATGGAGGACTGTTTAAATTTAAGCATTGTTTTATGAAGAAGTTGTGCAATCCTTATGTAATATTAACCTCCCATAAAATATAGGAGATCTATATTGAACAAGACTGAAAGTGCCTGATTTCTGAAGAGGTATAAAAAATATGTATACCAGGCAAATCTCATCTTCCTTTCATGGACTCCACCTCATGCCATTTCATTTTGGCACTTGGATTTAAGCAAGGAGAGAGATGGCATGATCATTTGTACAGAACCCTCTTCTGTTCCTCATCACTGCCAAGTCAAAGGCTAGAAAGGATCAAACAGCCTGACATCTATGTACCTAAGACCTAGTCAAAGATAAATCATTTGATTTATTACATGAGCCAATGAAATTTTATTTTGTTGTCTCCTTTTCCTTTTTCAATGGACTTCAACTCCTTTAACAAGATCAATGCCACACTGGAGGAGGACAATTAGAAAAACTGAATTTGTCCAAATATAGGTACCTGTGACTGGATTGAAAGTGTAAGTACAATAAATTATTTTATTTTTTATTTTTTATTTTTTAAAATTTATTTTAATTGCTCTTCTTATACAGTTTTCTGTCTTTTACTCCCATCCCAGCCCACCACCCTAGCCCTCCCCACCTCCCTCCCATTTCTGCCCCCCTAGTTTTTATCCATGTGTCCTTTATACTTGTTCCTGTAAACCCTTCCCCTTTTCCCCTGATACAATAAATTCTTGAAATGCAAAAGTCTTTATTAGATAAAAATGTACAAAATAAGACTTGACAGACATTATGAAACCCTGAAATACTGAGAACATCAAATATATAGTCTTTCCCAAAAGTAACTGAGGATTGAAATGGTGATTTCTGGAATAAAATATGAATATTTGTAGTGGTGCTTACATGGAAGGGACAATGTAGTACTTCCTAGGGCCCCATGACAATTGTATTGTATATGCTTATACATTCTACAAATCCATGATGTGACTTTAAAACCTATGCTATAAGAAGGGTGATGCTTCTGCTGGTTCAGGAAATATGAGACCATCAAGGGCAGGTTAGAATATTTTTAAGAGGTTTAAATCTATGATAGAATATAAGAGGAATTAAAAATGATAGGAGATGGTGCACAGTGGAAGAGCTGAGTGTGAAGGGGTAGGGTTTGTGTGGGTAAAGGAGAAAATAGATATTAAGTATGGAGAATTTAGGAAAGTTCCTTAAACTCTCTATACTTTTGTGCTGTTATGGCAAAATGAATTCTAATGTGCCAAATGTTAAAGAAGAAAGATATAATTAGGCTGTTTTCCTGAATAACACTATCGCATTACCTTATATTAATACTAGTTGTCATCTAATCACCTCAATTAAGTGAGAATATGACAGTCTACATGACTAGAAAAAAAACATTAAAAAACTTTCAAAATAACAACTGTGTTCCGTTACCTTCATTTCTGCTTAATTCAATGTCAGCGAACAAACCAATCTTAATGATCTGCCAAAGCAGTCCCAAAACCAGATGAGGTTTCCCAGCCCGCAAATCCTCTGCACCAATGTTCACGACGTGACACCCAATGGCAGAAGCGGAGTTCAGTGCCAAGTTCAAGTTTTCCTGCAAGATAGCCAATTTACATACTTGCTTCTTGACCTTTCCATTTTTTAGGCATCTACTTCTCCTTTCACTAAAAATAACACTCAACTCAGAAATTAAAACCCTGCAGTAGTTTCAGCCACATGTGATCAACAGAAAACAAATTCCAGACATTGGTATTAAAAGTATAGCTAAAACAAATCTCAGCCTTATTGCTATTGCCTTTTCCAGAATTCCATGGGAAATTACCTTGGCATTTATGTGGTCACTTCAATAATACTAAATAAAAAGGCTAAGTAACTAGGTTAAGTATACCCATGTAGGTTAAGTGTCATATTTCTAAAAATGTCTAATGAGTTCAGCACGTAGCTGAAAGAATTCTAGAGGTTCTCAATCTCCACATCCTAAGAGGTGTCCTTACCAGAGGAAATTTTGGTACCTAATAGTCTCATACCCACTTAATGGAAAAGACAAATGTTCCATTCCTTAAAAATACTAAGTAAAAGTTTAAATACAGGATGGGGCAAAAGTAGACTTACAGTTGTGAGTATGCTTACAGTTTGTTCTTGTATTATTTTTACTATATTTTTCCATGCATAATGTGCTCCAGTGTGTAATATGCACCCACATTTTTTGCATACATTATACCCATGTATAACGTACATCCTTATTTTTCCCTTAAAAATTGGAGCAACAAAAGTACATATTATACATAGTAAAATACAGTAATAATTGCATTATTTTTCCATAAGAACAGCAAACCTACTTTTGCCCCACCCTGCATGTTTGCCTATTTTTGCATGTTTGAACCACAATATGTAATGAAAAGAACACAGGGCTTTGGAATTAGACCTGGATTTGAACTTCAGTTCCAACATTAACCTTAGGCAAACTTGAAAACCTTTCTGAGCCCCAACTGTGTTCTCTGTAAAATCTGGATAACAATCCTGAACTCAGAGTTGTTGTAAGAATTACATGAGAAAATACAAGTGCAGAGCTTATGGTCTATAGAACAGGTCCTCAAATAGTAGTTTCAAAGAACAGAGTGGGGAGAACAATGCATACCTGAATGATGAAGGGTGTAAGTTTTTTCTTGTTGATTGCTCTTTCATCAATTGTATCAGGGACTGAAAGGTTGATCATTTTACTGAAACAAAATTTTAAAGTGAATGGATTTATTTTTTTCTTCTTTCACTGAATTTATTGGCATAACATTGGTTAATAAAATAATATAGGTTTCAAGTGTACAATTCTATGATATAGAGTTGATTTATTTTTGAAGAGTCTATAAATGTTCACTAATATTTTAAAGCTTATTATATGACTCATATAATCTGAAAAATGCAATATATGGCTTTTATCATGTTGATTACCATATTTCTATATGTATATAGCAAATTTTAAAAAGATCAAAATGTTTACAGTAGTTGGGTAACTTCTGAGTGGGGGTTGTGGTGTATTTTCTCATTGTATTTTATTTTTGTATTTTCCACATACTTTTATAAAAATGAACATAGATATTGAAAAAATATTGAATAAATGTTAAAAACATATAATCGCACAGTGAAATTGAATCTCTCCTAGATTATATAATTCACAATTAAAAATGCCATTTATCAACAAAGAGGTAAAGTTAGTTGAGCCTGAGATTCTTTCATCTATCAAATATTTATTGAGTGCCTGAATGATGAGCTAAGAACACTATATTTGATGCTGGTAATACAGTGGTAAGAGAAAGAAAGGTTATGTTAATTAGGCTAGAATCTGTAACTTATTAGGAAGAACCTCATGTGGTAAAATTTGGAGTTAGACTCTAAAATTTTTGATGTTTATAACATTGCCCTAAAATATCTTTTTAAGCATAGGAAAAAATGATGATATTTCTTTCTACTCAAATACATGGGGAATTATTTCTTTAGCACTTATAAAAGTGAAAATAGGGGATATCTTACATTTAAAATCATTTTTCAAACAAGCAAAATGACCTTATTATAAAAAATAATTTTATATATTGTATAATATCATACCCATTGCACTGTTCTAAGCACTCTATATGTATGTAATCACTTATTTAATGCTCACAACACCCCTGTTGAGGAAAGTACAATAATAGAGATCATAATAGATGAAAAGTGAAATACAAAGGGGTTAGAATCTTTACTATAACTCCACAGCTACTGAGTTGCAGAGCCTAAATATGAATCCAAGTAGACTGATTATAGGGTATGTTTTTAACTCCTGTGCTACACTGCCTTTATAAATAGGAGCATCATTTGACAAAGTGTTGATAATCTTCTGTCATTTCTACCAAGATGCTGTTCGGTCAGAGGCAGCAGCAGTGACAAACACATTTTTTTCTGAAATAAGTAACTGGAGAGTAAGAATTGAAGAGTAGCTTTTATTTTTTTCTTTTGGAAGCTATGGTACTTTAGAATAAAAAGATACTGGAATACTTAAATTCAACAGAGTTGTCACACTCTACTGGCTCAATGATGAGAAGAAATCTGAAGCTGAGAGCTCCTCTATAAAGAGGCTTCCAGGATAAATGATTGCATTTTAGATTCCTGTTTTGATGGTACTTTCATGGACAGACCTAGAGATGAAATGAAATGGCCAGAATCGAGATAATTTTGAATTCTAACTATTTCCCAAGATGATGCTGTCAAGCATCCAGAATCAAATACATCAATTACATGGAAAATAACTTAAGAAACTTGTATATAAAATGAACCAACATCTCACCAAAGCACAATTCCATCACCAACAGCTTTGAACAGGTCATCAGTATTTGGGTTCATTGGTATAACATGTCGGCAATCAGGATCATTTTCCAAAGCTTTGTTTATCCAGTTAACAAAAGCATATTTTTCTTCCTCTAAAATTATGTCAAATAATAAGAAATCAGTTCATACTCTAGGTTAAATATGACTCTAAAGCATAAAATAGTTATTTAATAATGCTGAACATTAATGTGTCACAAACATGTAGTTATCCTCATTGGAAATCCAAACATTTGAATACAATCCAGTGACTATTAGGAATTATAAAGTTAACCACATAAAGTTAACAACAATTACAAAAAACCCCAGCAGAGATAACTGATTCTTAGAGAATTTAGTTATGCAATGTTTTTAAATTATATCTACATTACTGTAGAACTCTACTATAATGAAGCTTGTCATTGCACATAGTGTATCATGTCTCTTGCAAGCTCACAAAGCTATAAAATAAATACTTATAAATGCCTTTAAGGCAAATATTAGCTGCAAGTCCAAATACATGTCACAAAGGACTTCTGTGTTCTTAATTAGGAGGCGATGTTTTTCTAGAGACCCTCCTCGACATTATAGCATGCACTCTACTTAGTTCATTGTGTAAACTTAATGTACATGAAACTCTTACCTGAGTAAGAATGCTGTGTTCCTTCACTGGAGAGCTCTGAAGTTCCTCCCAGAGCACAAATCCCTTCCTTCCTGTTGATTGCTTTGCGGAAGGTTTTAGCAATATCACTGCTTTTCACCTCTTGGAAAATCTATTAATTAAAATATGTTGTTGATTCACAATTAATTTTTTATCAGGCAGAACAATAATCATGTTTATCTTCTCTTATACTCTGATGACTTAAAATTTCCCCCATGTGATGAGCGTTAAAAAAATATGGAGAATTGGGCTTCAGTTTTTAAAATGGTAAACAAGGGCTACAATACTGCTACTGAAAATGAAGCACCAGAAAGTCAACTGCAAACACTTGTTAAAAACATTAAGTGCCACATGCAGTGAATCTGCTTTAAGCCAAAAACTAGTGTGGTTCAAAGACATAGGTAATCTGTCAATTTTCTGTGAAAAGGGAGGCTTTGTTCTTTTCTGGAGAGAAAAGGTTGAAGGATCCCCCTTCTTTAACCACAATTCTTAGTACAAAGAAAGATGAAAATTTATGACTCAACCAAGGGGGAAAAACATTTATGGGTGAGACAGAGGTAGATCAGTAAAAGTTTGTTCAATCAAAATGTATAGAACAATAAGGTGGAAAAGTGTGTTAAGTTGGCAGTAATATGACTATTGACAATAAACACAGAAAAGAGGTTTTTCAGTGATTGTCTTGTTTGTACATTCATAAAGTCCAGCCCCCCTGCACAAGGAAAATGGCTAACTAATTGAACTTGCAAATTCTAATTGTCCAAGAGCAGGTTGTCTCAAAGCAAATGTCACACCCTACTCTAACCACTTGGTTGAATGAATTAACATTCTAAAGAACTGTCTATATATTTCTTAAATACTGGAATTTGCCTAATACTAAATTTGTTCTTGATTTACTAATGTGCATGGCTAAATTAATCACTGCCAGTAAAACGAAAGCACGATGTAGTATCTCCATAAAATTTAAAATGTGCTTAGAGCACATAAGTGCACTTATCAAAAAATTTACAGCCCTAGTGAAAAAGTTGCTGAACACACAGAAAATAACTTAAAGGTCTTTAGCATTACTGATAAGTACATTCTCTCTCACACACAGAACAGGGCCATTTCAGGTTGTATCTGTGAATACAAGCATGAGTAGAAGCTGAAAGAAATCCAGCCCATGCTCCACTAACCAGGCCTGCCCTACGTCTTGTACTAAGCTGTGGAAGGCAGACAGCAGGAGTGCCTTTTCACATTTAGTCTTTCTAGGGTGGGCACCTTTTTGTAAATTGATCCACCTAGGAAGCAACTTTTTATAACAGAAAAGTTGCTACTGGTGTTATCAGTGCCCCTATCACAAAATCACCTTTTCCTGTTACCTTCCTTATATGCCGACTGTCCTTGGATTTATAAACCCAATTTTACATAGAAAAATACTAAGGTAAGTTTTACAAAATTAAGCTTACTCAATTTCTATAGGTGGGATTTCGTGCTATACTTGTAATTTCAAAGGCAGAATTTTAGAATGGATGTGGGTGTGTGGGGGGCAGTATCTCTATCTGTACATGTATAGAGACAACCCATACACACTCACTGCTCTAAATACTGCACACAGCCAGTGACATCACTATCCTTTCTCTCTGGCTTCCTTGATTCCTGTAGTGTGAAGCTGACTCATGTACTCTGGGTAATTTTCAAATTATTAAAATCATTTTTACTTATATTCTGATTTTTTTAGTCCTTTAAAGGACTAATTTTTTTATCCTTTAGTCCTTTTATTCAGTTTACCTTAACTTACAAGTTTCTACAACAAAACGGTTACCTGGGAATGTAGCAGTCTTAATTGTGATGCAATTTGTTCCTATAACTCTTCCATTTACACCTATTATTTTGGCTCAGTGAAAAAACAATATTCAGCCCTGACTGGTGTGGCTCAGTGTGTAGAGCATTGTCCTGTGAACTGAAAGGTCCCCATTTCAATTCCTGGTCAGGGTACATGCCTGGGTAACAGGTCAAGTCCCTGGTTAGGGGCAGGCAAGAGGCAATGGATCAATGTTTCTCTCAGGCATCAAATCAATATTTTTCTCCATCTTTCACCCTCCCTTCCCCTCTCTCTAAAAATAAATAAAATCTTAAAAAATATTTATTTTTGTTTTATTTTTTACATTTTTAAAAAGATTTTTATTTACCCACCTTTAGAGACAAGGGAAGGGAAAGAGAAAGAGAGGGAGAGAAACATCAATGTGTGGTTGCTTCCTGTGTGCCTCCCACTGGGGACCTGTCCTGCAACTCAGGCACATTCCCTGACTGGGAATCAAACCAGTGACCCTTTGCTTCACAGACTAGCACTCAATCCACTGAGCCACACCAGCCAGGGCAAAATCTTAAAAAAATATTTTTAAAAAGAAAAAAAAAAAGACTATTTTACCTCATTCTGAACTCTACTTCATTTAGTAAACACATTGTCCAGTAAATTAAAGTCTAAAATATGTATGTTTCCTCATGACTAACATACCATCAATCAGTGGAATGACAAAAAGTATCTGAAATGTTACTGCCTCAGAATGACATATAAAAAGTTATTTTTCTTACTACAAATACTTTTGCAACAAGGATCACTTGCTTTTAAAAATTAGGAAACTACGTAATATTTCCATGATCACAATTTCAGAGGAAAAATAAATCTAAATTTATATAAAACACGGAGAAGAGGAATGATATAAACAGTAGTAGTGGTGGTGGTGGTAGTAGTAGTAGTAATAATAATAATTAATAAAGAATGCTGTGCAATATTGTAATGCAATTACTAATACAGGTCCAGTTAAACTTCAGATGCTCAGGAATGATATTCAAACTTGCAATTACACTAGTTAATTTTTTTCTATAGTTAATTATTCAGATTTATTTTTTTTAATTTGTTATGGTTGCTCAAGTACAGTTTTCTACCTTCCCCCACCCCTCCCCACCACCCTACATTAGTTAATTTTTAATTGTCTTAGAAAAGTTACATGACCTTCATTTTCTAAATTTTTTCAAATTATTACAGCCAAGCTCAACTTTTCAGTTTTATAGTATTTTCCTCTGTTCTTTAGATTTAAAACATTACAAGATAACAGATAATTGAAGATTTATGTACATGTAAAATTGATTCACTACACGAGAATCTGTATTTTATTTGCTACTTTAGAAAATAAATTGCTGGAGTAGATGACAAAGCTATTTGAATATAAGCCTAGGCTAATAACAATCTCTGAAATCAGAGATAACATAAGGCCCAACTACTGTGCTAGAGACTTCTCAGTGAATATTTTCAAAGCTGCCCATTGTGATTCCAACATGCTCACTGTTTTGTGCTATTTTCCCTGAAGAGGAAGAACTTGTTTTATCACATGTGAACAAACTCCTGGTGTACACTGCTCACTCTGGGACTACACAGCTTTTTCAGTTTCTTTTATGCAGGGTCTGGCCCAAATAATGCCCCTATTTAACTACAAAATCTTTTATTACAAAAATCATAAGCATGAAGTTTTGTAACATAACAATATCACACTCAAGCACACCATATGACATTTTAGGTGACACATTCAAATTAAAACTATAAGTTATGATACCCATATTATTACCCTACAAACCACACTCAAGTTGGGGTTACTTCTGTTGGACCCTCTATATGTTTCTTATTAATTTTAAAAGTTCCATCTCCTTTCTAGCTCATGATAGAACTAGTGGCCAAACCAAAACAATCCAGAGGAGGCATAGAAATTAAGAAGGAAGTATTTCAGAAAGAATTGCAAAAAAAATTTTATTTAGATAGATAGATAGATAGATAGATAGATAGATAGATAGATAGACTGGCTTCCAGTGTTTGAGGCTTGTTTTCAAAGTAGCAGGTTTAAATGTGTACTTTGGTGGTAGCGGTGGGGGGGGGGGCAATCTGTTGTAGGCCTAAACTTAGCAATAACATGAAAAGAATACTGCTCTTTAAAAAAAGAAAAAACTACAGACAATTAACACCTATATAGCATTTGATATATGCCTGGAACTGTTCTAAGCACTTTATTTGATGTTAGTACTATTAGTAGTAGTTCTCCAACAGGTCAACGACTTGTTACCATCAAGCAAAAGCAAGCTTCTTACTGTGAAAATAGGAATTTAATGCACACATCTGTGCTGAAAGAACTTATTGCCTTTTTACAGGTGTAAACCCCCCACACTATTATCTTTTTAAAAATAGTGTTTTAAGTATAAAAGCCCAGTAATATAATTTTGAAATACTTACAAGAAACAAAATCAGCACATCAAATTTAATTTTAACATTTGAGGTTTACATATAATTTGGGGACTCTGCCTCATATATATTCTACCAAGTAACAAACAGCTATTGTTTATAGTCTGGTTTGCAATTAACATCCCTTAAGCAGTGATTTAAATGAAAAACAAAATGCTACCATGCAACAACAAGTTTATTTCTATTTTCTTATGTTAATACCTGACAAGAATAGCTTCCTCTTTCTCAGATAACTAAGATCTACACATATGACAACTTGTAAGATGTTTCATTGATGACAAAGCAGATGGGAGTGAACAAACATTTGATTAAATGTCCATCTTTTTATCAGTACAGTCATGGTGGTATCATTTTGAAAGTTCAGGCAGGTTATTTTTATTGTCCTTCATATTTCAAATTTCTTGAATAGAAGGAAGACAACTAGAAAAAGCCACTAATTCCCTGTGTAGTGTTAGGCATGTCACTTCCTAATTCAGGAACCCAGGGTTTTTTTTTATTTGAAAAATAGACTATAAATGTACGATTCCTTCCCATTCTAAAATGTATATTTAAACAAAAATGTCCTTAATAATATTTTACTTGAAAAATCTGTGGTGATGTCAAAATTAGTATGCATGTTACTTTTTAACAATATATTAAGGTAATCATATATCCTCTATTAAAGGCCACAAACAGCGTGGAATCTGCAGTGTTTCAAAATCTATAAAATTGTTTCTCTAAGATTATTGTTAAAGTCACTTTCATAATTTTATCTTTAACAATACTGGCACAGTGCAAACTTTAGTGATTTAAGTCTGGTCTTTCTAGATTCCAAAAATTTAAGCAGCAAATTATATTTAAAAAAAAAACAATCATAGTTAACTACTGCTTTAAACTGCCTTAAATTCACAATTAAACATGCAATTACAAAGTGAGCAAGTTATATATCAAAGGACATGCAAGAGCTCATATCGCAAGTCAACTGCAACTTACTATCGAACACAGAATTCAAAACAAAAGCCTTTGGCAGTAACTGGAGAGAAAAACTGTGGGGAGGAAATCAGTATTTCAAAAGAAGATGGCAAGAACTATATCATTATATTTATGACATATGTTTGTATTTTTTTATTTTTATTTTTTAATTTTATTTTATTTTATTTGTTGTTCTTGTACAGTTTTCTGTCTTCTACTCCCATCCCAGCCCACTGCCCCAGCCTTCCCCTCTCCCTCCCATTTCCACCCCCCCCTAGTTTTTGTCCATGTGTCCTTTATACTTGTTGCTCTAAACCCTTCCCCTTTCCCCCTTGAATTCCCTCCCCTCTCCCCTCTGGTGACTGTCAGCCTGTTCTCAATTTCAGTGTCTTTGGCTATATTATGTTTGTTTGTTTCTTTGTAGCAGCACAATTTACAATTGTCAAGTGTTGGATGCAACCTAGGTGCCCATCAGTAAATGAATGGATCATGAAACTATGGTACATTTACACAACGGAATTCTATGCAGCAGAAAGAAAGAAGGAGCTCCTACCCTTCGGGACAGCATGGATGGAACTAGAAAGCATTATGCTAAGTGAAATAAGCCAGTTAGTGAAAGGCAAATACCATATGATCTCACCTTTAACAGGAACCTAATCAACAAAACATGTTTGTATTTTTAAAACAGTAACAATACCCCTGCCCCCAAATGCTATCAGCTGAGTAGACATCATTCCATAGTCAATTTGCTTCTTGAACTCTTATGATGCTCCTAAAAGGGGTTAATCCTGATTGGAAGAGAACATATCAGAATTTCAGTTGTTGTGGTTACTGATAGGGTATATGTTATCATTTCAGGTATCTTGGGGCAAAAATAAACCATGAAAAAAGGACAGGAAGGCTAGGAAGTTTGTGATAATTATTAGGTACTAATTAGCTGTTGGCAAATATTGTAAGGAATGCCCAATTAGATCTAGTCAAACTCAGTCTTAAATTAATAATAAAGACAAAACCCTAAGGGTATTCTTTTTTGGCATTCAATATTATTTTGTATTAGTTTCAGATGTACAGCATAATGGTTAGACAATTATATACTTGACAAAGTGATCCCCTGATAATTCAAGTACCCACCTGGCATCAAACATAATTATTACAATATTACTATTCTTAAGGATGTTCTTAACTGAGGAAAAGAGGCAACAGGTTTTATTATTTATTTTAGAGAGAGAGAGGAAAAGAGATGAAAGAGAGGAATAGGAGAGGAGAGACAGAAACATCAAAACAGAAGCATTCACTGATTTGTTGTTCCACTTATTTATGCATTCATTGGTTGATTCTTGTATGTGCCCCAACTGGGGGATCATCAACCTCCAACCTTGGTGTATCTGGATGATGCTCTAACTGAGTACCCGCCCAGGCAACAGCTATTCTTTAACACAATATCTCAAATACTTTGTCAGTGAATATGGACTGAAAAATGGCACATGTCTAAAAATCTAGAACTCACTTGCTAGCACCTAAAATCATTAGGATTCAATAATGAGTGCTGCCCTGATTTACTGGTCTGGCTCAGTTAATTGGGCATCGTCCCGCTAAGCAAATGTTTGCTTATTTGATTCCTGGTCAAGGCCTGTGCCTGGATGCCTAGGACAGGCAATCCAATGGGTGTTTCTCTGTCACATTGATGTTTCTGTCCCTTTCTCCCTCCCTTCCCATTTCTCTAAAAATAAGTAAATAAAATCTTTTATAAAAACAGTGAGAACTACACATAATGTCCTCCAAACACTGGGTACAGAACAATGAACCAGGTGCCCAGAGGGCAAAAAATTAAGAAACCAGGCCCTAAGCTTTAAGAACATTATTTTATAACACTAGAGGAGAAGAGAATATTTTTTATTTATTTTTAAATATTTTATTTATTCATTTTTAGAGAGAGGGGGAGGGAGGGAGGAGGAAAGGGAAAGAAAGAGTCATGTGTGTGTGGTTGCCTCTCCCATGCCCACAACTGCGGACCTGGCCCTCGACCCAGGCATGTGCCCTGACTGGGAATCAACCTTTATGTTTGAAAGGTCCGCAGGCTGGCACTGAATCCACCGAGCCACACCAGCCAGGGCAAGAACAGAAGAATTGTTAAATGCCTCTTCCAATGAACTAACAAGATATGCTTCTAACTTTTAATTATCAAAATTATCACCCTAGAGAAAATAGTACAGCTAAATACTATCACAAGAGTAGCTAACATCTTTTTAATCAGAGTGTTCAACTCAGGAAACTTCCAAGACTGTGAGTCAAGATGTATCATTAAATTTGGGAGCACACTGTTCACTGAAGGAGAGAGAAAGGGCACTTCAAGGATTTCATTTAGCGCTTTGAAAAATGCCCTTTAATGAAGCCCCAAAGGAGACTGTTCACCTTACAAAGTAAGCAGTGTGCTATATCTTTAGGTCAGTACTCTTTCTCAATTCTTTTGTCAAGATAGTGTAATGGCTAAAAGAACTAACTAAATTTAGTGGATACAATGATATAAATTGTATTAGTTATAACAGTGCTAATATATATTTAGGAACTTAATAAGATGGTACTTTTGACTATATGACCCCACTAAACAAAGGAACAATAATTACTTGTAAAAATGGTGGATTTTCACATACTTACATAAACAAATTCATTAAAACTTATCTTTCCATCTTTATTTCTGTCACCATCCAGCATGAGTTTCTGAATAATTTCTCTCACTTTATATCCCGGTAACGGCATATTAGCTTCCTTGAAAAGTTCATGAAGTTCATAGTCACAAATGAATCCATTGCTGTTGAGATCTTTGAAAAAAGGAAGAGCAAACAAAAAAGGATAAAAAATTTAAAAGAAATAAATTAACATTATTTTTCTTCATTTGAGGTTGTTTGTAACCTCACCTAAATACAATTTTGCCCTTCTTATTATTTGGTATCTAAGGTTGTCTGACCGGAAAAAGCAAATTTTAACAGAAAGGGCAAGGTTTATTTACATCAGGTATCCTTTATGTTAAACAGTGTATAAGTAGCTTTGCTTAAAATAGCAACCCAAATATTAAGAAAGCATAGTCATTTCATAAAATCAGTATTAAATCATTAAAAGAATTATTAATAGATTGGCCCTGGCTGGTGTGGCTCGGTGGACTGAGCTCCCGCTTTCGAACTGAAAGGTCATTGGTTCGATTCCCAGTAAGGACACATGCCTGGGTGGCGGACCAGGTCTCAAGTAGGGGACGCAGAAGAGGCAACCACACATTGATGTTTCTCTCCCTCTCTTTCTCCTCCCCTTCCCCTCTCCCTAAAAATAAATAAATAAATAAAATCTTAAAACATAAAATACATTATATACCAATAAAACATTGACATGCTATTAAAACAATTTCTAATATAGCTATTTAGGTCTCTTATGTTCCTTATCCCTCCATTAGTCTAATAGAATAGTTTTATGAATTAATGCTGATTATCTTACAAAGCATATCTGAAATTAAACTGACATCATCAATGCTAATTTCTTAGGAGTTAATCTAAGTAAACATTAGTCCAAGACAAATATAAAGATCATAAAAGTAATTGGAGTTCTGAGTAATGTAAGTGTTTACTATGACTCTATAAATAACTTTTTGTGAGTGTGTGCTACTAGAGTTTTAGTAGAGTATGTATATCTCAGTACTGATGATGCTTAATCTGAAACTGTTAAATTAAAAAAAAACTGATCAATGACAAAAAGTTAGTTTAATGAGAAAGAGAGCTAATGTACTGAACGTTGTAATCACTTGAGCATATTTTTTTCTTAATAAAGGAAGTTGGACTTTCACCAGCAATTTCAAATACCTACTGTTCAACAGGGCTTTTTATTCCTTATGTTCCCAGTTATTTTCATATATAAATTTAATTATTATAATAAAAGGAAACAATCTGAATAGAGAAATGACCCAAGATATCATGGCATCTTGAACTATTAAAAATGTTTTGTGAATAGTTAACCTATTACTAATCTAATCTATTTTAACATTACTTAAAAATTCTGCCCTGGCTGGTGTAGCTCAGTGGATTGAATACCAGACTGCAAACCAAAGAGTTGCTGGTTTGATTCCTAGTCGGGGCACATGCCTGGGTTGTGGGCCAGATCCCCAGTAGGGGGCGTGTGAGAGGCAACCACACATTGATGTTTCTCTCCCTTTCTCCCTCCCTTCCCTTCTGTATAAAAGTAAAAAAATAAAATCTTTAAAAAAACACACACACACAGACAAAACCTCTACCAGACACTGTTCTTGGGATTAGGAATATTGCAACCAATGAAAATCTTGCTGTCAAAGAGCTCACACTCTAATGACAGCTAATAGGCAAAAATAACATGAAGTATGAATATAAGATATAATATAAGTATTATGAAGAAAAACAAAGCAAGGGGTTATACTAGGGGTCAATTTGCTCCACCCCATCCAGGGGACATTCAGAAACTTCTGGAGATATTTTTGATTGCCACTTTGAGGAAGTTGTATTTAAATGAAGACTTAGGGTAGGGAGCAAATCATGTGGATATCTGGAGAAGAGATTGCAGGTAAAGGAAATAGGAAATGCCAAGTCTGTGATATAGCACACTGTCTAGTGTGTTTAGGGAACAGAAATATCCAGTATGCCATGAGCAAAGTGAGAAAAGGGGAAAGTGAGAAATGAGGTTAGGGAAGTGATCATAAAAGCTCTTAAAGGCCATGAGACATACTTTGGACTTTATTCTAAGTATTACCTAAGTGTAATTCATATTGGCCATTTTTTGCCAATTATTAAAATATTAAATATCCTGTATGAAACTATTTCCCCAATGCTTTGAAGGCTGAAGAAATTCTATGTTAAATTTTAATGACATGTATTTAGAGTCAAACAAATATTCTTATAGATGATTACATTTTAAATCTATCAGTTAAAATCTCTATGTTTTAAAGCATCATCCCAAACTACTCAACACCTCTGAAAATCACTCACTTTCCTTCAAGGTAAAACACTTAATTGCCCCAGGGCACATGTTCACTTTCTTTGAATTTATATAAAGGTCATACATCAAACACTACATTAGCAAAGTGTTTATATGTAGAAATCAATCCAGCAACATCTGCACAGTCTCTAAAAAGAATGAAGTAACCCACAAGGGTACTGCAGCAGGATTTTAGCAAGTTTTGATGAATGAAATTCTTGGGTTTCAATACACCTTCTCCTATGCATATACTTATCTGTTCCTCTCATTTCTTTAAACAGTTAACATTGAGCTCACTGCTAGTGTGGCACAGTGAAAGATACACAGCATAGTTTAAAGGACATACCAGTATGTGATACAGGACAGAATTTCATCTTGGCTACTAATTTGCACAATTTATCTCTCCAGGCCTTAGTTTTCTCATATGTAAAAGGAGTGCTTTGGATCAAATGATCTCTAAGGTCCAGTTTGGCTCTAACACACCCTGATTCTAAATTCAATATACACAGGACTTCACAAACCACACATACACACACTTTTTTTTAAAAATGAGGCAAAATACTAATATCTATTAAAAACAAATATAGAATAATATTCTGATCATTGTTATACCTCATTATCTAAATAAATAGTCCTTTATTTTTATGACACCTTTATTGAAGGAGATGCCTTATTCCTTGCAAGTATCCAAACTTTGTCCATTTTGCCCTGGCTGGTGTGGCTCAGTGGTTGAGTGCTGGCCTGAAAAATCAAAGGGTCGCTGGTTGGATTCCTGGTCTGTCTAGGGTACCTGCCTGAGTTGTGGGCCAGGTCCCCATTAGGGGGCATGTGAGAGGCAACCATACACTGATGTTTTTCTCCCTCTCTTTCTCCCTTCCCCTCTCTAAAAAATAAAATAAAATACATAAAATCTTTTTAAAAAAATAAGAAAAAACTTTGTCCATTTTAACAATTTCTTATAGAAAAATATTTTTAAATATATTCTACTTTTCTTGACTTCTGGAATAATATATCTGAGGATAATTTAATCTTGTTATTGACTCCAGGTTAGACCTAGCATATAACAGGTACTTCATTGTTCTTTTTGCATCCTCAGTGATATAATATGAGTAGATGGTAGAGATGTTTAAAAATAAATATTGGAGAACTATAATGAATTCAAAGGTACATGAAAACCAAGGCCCTGAGAGTGTAGTCTATCTGGCAGTTTATTCAAAATAGAGGTGTAGGCAATGGGGAGAACCACCACTTGTGTGAACTGCCCTGAAATAACCTCTCATGCAAATTAATTAGAAGCTCACTGCTGTGATTAAAAGATGCTAGGAAGTAGCCACCCTAAAATATAACTAACATAAAATAACCACATGTGTGAACTACATTTTGAAATCAGAGTGGGAATAACAAATGCTTCTAGTAACTGACAGGAACATGTTAAAGCGGGGGAGGGTTGGTGGAACAAGACTTTGTCATTACATGACAATCTTATTAGGTTTCAAATCCCTTGATGAAGATTCTTCTAAATCTTTTTATCTCCCACTCCCATTATGTCACAAGGTACCTTGCAAATAATAAGCAATGGGGAAAATTCTTTTTGTAGTGTTATTGATTCTCAGGTATTAACCGAAAAAAGAATGTTCTTATCTAATGAGCATTTTAAAAACAAAATTAAACAGTGACAAAAAATACAGAAATATGACTACAAGACTAAATGGCAATTCCATCAGGAAAACCACAATGACAGAAATATCCCTTAAATAACATTCAATCTCATTCACTTTGTTCTAATCTTGTCCCCACCCAGCAGCCTTCAAATCTGTAATTTGGTTTTCTAAGTGGACACACCCACCCAGGAATACCCAAGTAGACAACCAGTGATGGTTGTCAGGTCAGGACCTCTTTTGTATTCACAATGTAGAGACCTGCTCTACTTTATTAAGAGAGACCCTGTGATAAATTGAGTGCTGTATTTTACCCTGTATAATGCACACTTTTTTGCCCAAAATTTTCAGGGAAAAAATAAGGATGCACATTATACATGGGTAGTTCCTGAAATACCCTGCATCTGTCCTTATGTTTTGTCATTACTTGTTATATAAAATTTCTTGTACCATAATATGTTCAAAAATAAATGCTGACATTGCTTTGTAATACAAAAACAAGTATCTAAATATAAATAAATAATTGAATTAAATAATTAAAACAAAAGATTTTCCCCCGATAGTTTGGAACAAAACTGTGGGTGTGCATTATACACCAGAGCACATTGTACACAGCAAAACAGGATGCCTACTCTGTGGCAGGCACTGGGCTAGATATCAGATACAGAAATTAATCAGGCAGAACATCCTGGTTTTTACTTGAAACTGTGGCTTTAAAACCCAAATTTTTGAGTCACCTGGAATACCTATCCTATATTTTTGCTGAGATGAAAAAAGAACCATTGAATATGTGTCATTTAGTTCTACAGATTTTAAAAGTTTTACCTATTCTATTTCCCCTTATTTTATCAGATCTAGCTTTTACTACCTCCTGTAAAGGTATTTTTTTTTCAGTTCATATTTTCTTTTTTTATTGAATTTATTGAGGTGACATTGGTTCATAAAACCATACAGGTTTCAAGTGTAGAACTCAAGAAAACATCATCTGCACACTGCAATGTGCATCCATTGGATCAAAGGCATTTTAATGTTAGTGCTAGTTAATTATATCAAGCTTTTTTGGCTTTAAATTGTTTTATTTAATCATTTATTTCTTTATTTTTAATTAAATTTTTGGGGTGGCACTGGTTGATAAGATCATATAGGTTTCAAGTGTACATTTCTATGATACATGATCTGTATATTGCATTGTGTGCTTAAGCTCGTAAATCATATCTTTTGAAGAAAACAATTTCAATAAGAAGGCAGAGGGAGACTAAAAAGGCAGCTTGCAGTTAATTCTACAAAATCTCCCAGCTGGTAAATTACTTGAGAGACAAAATTAGGTGCAATTATTTTTAAGGAGTTTTATGCCAATTTTATTTCCATCCCCAATGTGTGTGCACACGCGCACACACACACACCCTTAAACAATATCCGAGATCTAACCTGATATGCTTTGAAAAGGGAGAACATGAGATAGCACAGTGGCATTTTAGAAAGTGTCCATCTCATCAGTGACATTATTAAGCAGGAGCTCAACACTGTGTTTGATGATGAACTTTTCCTTTCCTGAGTTTGACATAAACATTGAGAAATTAATAAACTGACCCAAAACACAGAGACCTAGATTGAAAATACTTTTAACAACTGGAAACTAAAATCACAACCTCCTGGCAGGAAGATAGTCCTTGATTTTCTCAAAGTACAAATATACTGGAATTCCTTTCTGACTAATTTGCCACTTCTTCATTAACTACACATTGGCATGGGGTAGGACAGGTTCTGCATTTTGAAGTCTTCTGTTCCAGCAATATACATTCAACTACCTGATAAGAAGGTATTATCATACAACCTGCATTATCTAGAACATTCTCAATGTTTCTGCACGCACATGCCTCAGTTTGTTGGTCCAGAAAGTATGGGTACTACCGGTATACATTAATGGGAGGCAGGAACAAAGAAACTCCGCCTACCCACTAAACAAAGTTTCCACAGAAAGTAGAGCTAAATTTCAACAAATTGACAGTGTTCTTATTTTTAAAGAAAAATCATTACACTTAAAAAAAAAATCCCTAAGAGGCTCCCAACGCTGCACCAGAGAGGCCTGTCTTTCATACCAGTGACTGCATTATCAAGATGGAACCGTTTGTAACAACACGTTCTCTCCCAGGTATCTCTTCCCTTCTCTCACTCGCCCTCCCGCTCTCGCTCTCGCACTGTCGCTCTCCACATGTAGGTTCACATCTGCATTTTGTTTTAAAAGAAACCTCATTATACTCTTCTGCCAAGTATTATTTTAAATGCCAGTTAACTCTCTGAACACCCTCCCCCAAATAACCTTAAAATAAATAAACTTATTATGCAGCCATGTTCCTGCAGAAGTTTGAATCACACCAAGAATGCATATCCTTAAAAGGAAATGTTTTCCCTCCCCTTGCATCCTGTTA
>PVKU01014791.1:0-21341 GCA_004027475.1 Anoura caudifer | reverse complement strand
GAACCTATGCACCCCAATGTTCATAGCAGCACAATTTACAATAGCCAAGTGTTGGAAGCAACCTAGGTGCCCATCAGTAAATGAATGGATCAAGAAACTATGGTACATTTACACAATGGAATTCTATGCAGCAGAAAGAAAGAAGGAGCTCCTACCCTTCGCAACAGCATGGATGGAACTGGAGAGCATTATGCTAAGCAAAATAAGCTAGGAGGTGAAAGACAAATACCATATGATCTCACCTTTAACAGGAACCTAATCAAAAAAACAAACAAACAAGCATAATATAACCAAAGACACTGAAATTGAGAACAAGAGAGGAGAGGGATAGGAATATCCAGGGAAAAGGGGAAGGGATTAGAGCAACAAGTATGAAAGACACATGGATGAAACCTGTGGGGGGGGTGGAAATGGGAGGGAGCTGGAGAGGGCTGGGGCGGTGGGATGGGATGGGAATAGAAAACAGAAAACTGTATAAGAACAATTAAAGTAAAATTTAATAATTAAAAAAAGAAAAAATAAAAATGAAAAAAAAAGAAATAAAGTCAAACCATTGAAAGATATCTATGATTCTCTAGCGAAGGGTGAACATACTATAGGCTTTCAGATACCACGTGGTTTTCTGTCTGTTCTGGAGTTAAAATCAAGTTTGAATGTGAGTGATTTTAGGCAGGACAACAGCTCTCTAGAACTCTTCAGAGCCCACCGTTCCACACTGCCTTTGACTCACAATCTTCATTCACTTGCCTTGTCTGCCTGACCTTGGAAGTCACCTGACCATATTGCTGCCTGTTCTAGATAATTCAGATTTTCACTGCATATTTCAAAGCCTCAACTCTTATTTTTTGGATGGGATGGAGGAAGGCAATTGCTTCTATCACAGCTCATCACTTGATATATCTGAAGTGTGATTTTAAGAACCAGAATTTCAGAGCAAGGTATTACATGCAGAATGTGGCTTGAAAAAGAGATCTAGGGGAGGGTAAAATAAAAATAAGGGAAGTTTCTTTTCCTTCTTTTACATCTTTCAAATTGAACAAGGCAAAACAAACTCATTTTTCTCCTGGTGAAATGGTAATAGTACCATTAAACACTATCCAAAGAAATTATAAATATCTGTAAAATGCTTCCTAGTTACTTAGCCATATCTAAGTTGTAGGTGACGTCCTAAACCCTGAGGCGATAAGGAAAGGAAGGTGCTTTCCATTGTCATCCCTCAGTCACCCAGTGCTTATCTCTTTGCCATGAATGGCTTGTGGGTGTGGTGTTGTGAGTGAAACCAGACATGTCCCCTGTCTTTGTGTAGGGTGCAGTCTAATTAGCAAAACACATATAAGTGAAATCGTAGGGCACACACACAAACCAACAACAGTGTGCCAGGTGCTCAGGCAGTGCGAGTGCCTACAATGGGGAGATTTGACTCAGGGGAGTTACAAGGGCTTCCTGGAGATGGTGATGCATGAGCTGAGATTTTAAGGATGAACAGGCATTCTGTAGATAAAGTTGTGCATTTGCATGAATAGGTATTGAGGGCCAAACTAAGAATTTGGATCTTTCGCATTGGAATAATGAGAAATAATTGCTGGGATTTCAACAAAGACAGTATGGTTTATTATTTTATTTTCAAAAAGAACACTGAGCACACTTCCCTAGGACCCCATCTCTCTCATTCCTTTCATTACCCGCTTTCTTATCACAGGATCATGTGATTCCTCTTTCCACATCCTCCACTTCCTTAGCAAGTCAGCCCAACAAGTGTGCCCCTTTTAGCACTTTACTGTTTTTAACTGCACTTTCTTATTGTTTGAGTAATAAAGATGGTCATGGTTCTTCCATTTGTCTTCTCCCATGTTTCAAAGATCTTTGGATTCCATCCTCACTGAAATATGAATTGTTGTGACAAAATGTGACAACTCAAATTCTGTTCAAGTCCAGAAGAAAGGGAACATACTGGGTGGTTGACCACACGTGTGTTTTACTTGCTCCAGGACCACGCTGACAGAGCCAGTTTTCTCACCTGTGGACATTGGCTCTGTAAAATCGAAAGCCAGTTCTTCTAAGTCAGTTTGGGAAAATGTACGATTTGAGCAAATACATATATTCTCAGTGCAAAGGTATTTTTGACAGACAATTTGGTTCCAAAAAATAATCTTTGGAACCCTCTTTATTTTTTTAAAAGATTTTATTTATTTATTTTTAGAGAGAGATGAAGGGAGGGAGAAAGAAAGGAAGAGAAACATTCATGTGTGGTTGACTCTTGCATGCCCTCCCACTGGGGACCTGGCCTGCAACCTAGGCAGGTGCCCTGACTGGGAACTGAACCAGCAACCCTTTGTTTTGCAGTCTGGTTCTCAATCCACTGAGCCACAGCAGCCAGGGCTGAAACCATCTTTAGAAAAGCAGTGTCACTAGAGGTATTTTAACATCTGACTGCTAATGAACCTATGTGAGGCAAAGGGCAGAGCAGCTGAACTCTGTGGCAGAATCGCAACCTGGAAGAACCTGCATGGAATAGAGAAGGCAGGGTTTGGGATGAGACGGCAGCCCCTGGCTTATGGAGGGTCCTAGTCTCCATTTCTGTAGTCTCTAGCTGTCTCTCCTATTACTTGCAATTAAGGATTTTAAAGATATCATTAAGTAAAGTCATTATTGTCTCAAAAAGTTTATGATATTGGCACAGTAATACTGTTAGAGATATGCATGGTTGATTTCTAACTCTATTTTGTTAGAGGTTACTCAAATAAAGAAAGGAGTTGGAAAAAATTCTTGGTGAGAAAACATAGTTCACTCACTACATGTAGATGATTAATTCAATACATTTCAATTGCCTCTAATTCCTGGCAGGATGGCATAACGTGTCCTCCATTGGCCCTACACTGTTGTGTCTTCCTCTCGCTTGCACTTAAACTCACACTTGCAGTTTCAAATCCCACAGCTGCCATACACGACTCCAACCTTCTCAGCAGAGAAAATGTCACTCTATGTCTCAAAATATACATTGGATCTTTACACTTTCCCCCCCATTTGATAGTGTGGTTTCATTGTATGTTAGAGCAAGTCATTCCCCCTGTGGCTTTTCTTTCTCAGAATATTTCCATTTTTAATTTTTTTCTTTTAAAAATTATTGTTCAATTACAGTTGCTCACATTTTTCCCCATGACACTTTTATGTGACTACTTCTTAATAAATTCAGTATCTGTAAAATTTGCCAGTATGCTCCCTTTATTAGTGGGTACAAAAAATATTCAGATTATACTCCATGATGGAAACACTGATAGATGGATATTTATTTTTAAATATTTGTTCAGGTAATGAATGGAACCATTTGTTTCTCTAGACAGTTGGGAGATGTGAGAATGGTTGAGTTGGGTTTGGTTTCTTGCTCCCTGCGAGTTTGGGCCACACCTACAGAGAGTGTCACTGTGAGTGGGTGTGAGACCCAAGAGCAGCTTGTGCCACTAAACCACCCCCTCTAGTCAGCTCTCGATATGGAGTAGAGAGGCTGCTGGGAAAGTTAGAGCTCTCTTCCCCCAAGGTTAATTGTTTATTTAAAAAAAAAAAAAAAAAAAAAAAAAAAGCTCTCACCCATTTCCAGCAGATGGAAGTTAATGGAAAGTTCTTCCTCTAGATGTCTCTGCAGGTGACTTCACCTCACATGGTCCAGGTTAGATTCAACTCGATTTCCTCGTTTCTTCTGAGGGTTTCTTCTGAGGATATTACAATTTTTCCAATTATTTTCACTCCAAATCTTAAAGTTCTTGGTGACAACTCTCTCCCTTTTTCTCTGTGTCAAAAATTAAAAATTTCTCATCCTTTGCCTGATACCTTCTAGACCCAGGTCAATAGCGACTCATTTCACTCACTCAGCAAACCATTTGCCTGGAGTTCAAGAATATTGCTCTCACAGCACAACCCAACATTAACTACAACACCAAATAAGTCTCTTAGGAAACATGCCTTTTCTCTGCTGAAAACCCTCAGCTGTGTCTCCCTAACGTTGAAAATCAAGGCTCCCTTTACAATGGTCTACACACACTGTTTGCCTGGTCTCAACTTATTTCCTGATATTTTCCAATGTGAACTCTTTCTGGTAGGGCTGGTATCTTTATTCTCCTTGAATTGTGATTTTTCTTTTTTATGAAACCCTTTTCTTCCTCTTAGCCCTGCTTCTGATTTGTCTCACAAGTGAGGCTCAGACCACGAGCCTGGTGTTTCCTCTCTCTAGTTCTGGACAACCAGAGCTGGCCCTCAGCAGGCACTGAGTCTCATCATGAAGAACCTTGTGGAGCCCGCTGGACCCTGGTCTTACCTGGCCACTGGTGACCTGGCTCTCAGTGTCACCCTTGCCTATCTCCCCTTCCCTTAAGTAAACTGACCACAGGTTATATTCCATATAAAAATGGAATTCCTTTGGTTTCTTCTATCTGAACCCTGCTTCCTATTCTAATGTAGAAACACAGTTGTATCTTAAAACTGTGCCTGAGGTGGGTTATCTTGGGCACAGTGGCTCAATAGGAGGGTATGCATGAAACACATGTCTTTCTGTGACCTGAACAGGCTGAAGCCTGCAGACCAAACATGGATCCATTGAAATAAGCCCTGGTAGATTAGTTAGTATCTGAAACAACACAATCAAAATGAGATGAAACCAAATTGTGTATTGTTACCTAATTCAATTTAGTTACTGAGTCTGAGGCTAAAATTATAAACTTAAATCTTATAAGTTTCCTTTAACATGAATATTGTACATTGGTAACTTTTTTTCATCTCTGTGTCTTCATAAGCCCTACCACAAAGAATAATACCCTTTAATTATTTTATATTTTTTTATTGTTTATCCTGACAGTACACGGACAAGGTCAGACTAGTTGCCTGTTTTTGGAGATGCTGCTTTATGGGAACCTGGCCTCACCCAGTCGCTGATGTATCGTTGTTTACATGTGGTCTCTGGCTGATTTTCCCCCAGACAGCAGAGCCAAGTGGCTGTCACCAACACCATGGGCCTGCAATGTCTAAAAACTGAACTAACAATAAAAAATAGAGACAGAGACACAGGAGAGGGGTGGAGGCAGAAGAGGGTATGGGGGCATAAATGGTAATGGGGAAAAACAATAAAAAACAAACTATTCAAAAACAAAATAAAGCAGTTGAGAAAGCTCCAGTCAATACACCTAAAGTGAAATCAGCTAAGACATGTTACAACTTAGGTACATACAAACAGGTTTATTATGACAGACTTCCACTTGTAGAAATGGAAGGCATTTAAATCCTATGGTTATAACATCGTTGTACTGTATTGTTGATCAACATGTACTTCATGGAAAACATATGAATCTACTCTGTGTCACTGAACCAGGAGTGTCAACAATAAATTTCATTTGCTATCATAGAAAAAACAAAAACTAAGACAACTTATCTTTTATTAAGCTAAAAAAGTAAAATAATAAAATACTTCCCTCTGGCTCCTTAGACAACAGCTTGCCTCGATGAGACATGAGGGGTATCATGACAAAAGCATCCTGGCAGCCTCTGAGATCACAGTAACACACATGACAAGGCAGCGCTGAGGCAGCAGGTGTGAAGGGATGCTGTGTGCCGGACTGCCGGGAACCAGGCTGATCCCTCTGCTTCTGGGACTCTCTCCCTCCCCCTGCTCTTGAAGCTCTGTTTTGACCATGGGAACTTGGGCAGTGGTTTTGGTGTTCAGCTGCCTCTTTGAGTTACGATCTTCACAGGGCCCAGGAGCTTGCTGTGTCCATCTTTACTCACCCCGATGCCTACCATCGGACTGGGTAAATGCTAAGTGCTCAGTAATTGCTGGTTAATAGAAAGGATAATTGAATGAGCGGTTATTGTAAGTAAAAAAACAAACAAACAAACAAACTGAAGTCCACTGAAAGACAGCTTTTTGCATTTCTCATTATGTCATTCCTTCTGAATATTGGGAAATATTAGTAAACAGGCTAACCTGGCATGGTTAGAAATGATGATGCCATCTTATTTGTAAACATTACCTGAAGACCTGACAAAGGTTTCATGATAAAATAGACTTTAATGGGCTAATAGATAAACATAGTTACTCGAATACATGATATTGAGGTGATATTCCTGTCCTACTTTGAAAACAGCCGTGTTGCCTCTTGTCAAGGGCATCACCTGTCCATGTCCGAGCAGTCTCTGCCCGACACAGACCACTGTCTTAACTCAATACAGGAAAACCAATGTCCTTATGAATTGGGCCACTTGGCAAGTGTCAGCCACTTTTCATTTATTCAGTTATTAATTTCTTTACTTATGTAACTATCAATAACTGATCACATATATCAGGGACTTGATTATGTGCACTCACTTTAAAAAAATTTAACTATGTGAAGTTGGCATGCTCTGTTTTCTGATGGAAATTCTTACAATTTGCCATCAGTGCTGTCGCTAGTAGTAAGAGGGATGCCAGGTCTTGTTTTCGGTGTTGGCATCTGCTCTCCCAACCACTGCAGTGAAGTCAGTTTTAAAAAATCCAGCATCGCCATCTCACAGTCCTACAGGTTAGAACGCTGGCTTCAGTGGGGCTCAGCTAGGCTCTTTGCTCTTTGTATGGTAACACTTTCACAGGGTCTAGGACTAGGGAACATCTTTGGGATGGACATCTTTGGGGACCATTCTGCCTACCACACTGGGCAGGACACCTTTCTTAGAAAATTCTTTGAAGAAAGGTATATATGTCAGAATGGCTTGATTATGCTGTAATAAAAATGACCTCCAAATCTCAGCCCTGGTTGGGTTGCTCAGTTGATTGGAGTATCATCCCATATATCAGAAGGTTATAGGTTTGATCCCTAGTCAGGGCACATACCTAGGTTGCAGTTCAATCCCCAGTTGGGGTGTATATGAGAGATAAGAAGCAACTGACTGATGATGTTTCTCTCTCTCTTTCTAAAATCAAGAAATATCCTCAAGTGAGGATTAAAAAATGACCTCAAGATCTCAGTGGCTTATAAAAACAAAGGTTTATTTTTTTATCATGTTTCATCAAAGTTGGGTTTCTTCTTTCTAGGACCCCAGGCAACAAAGCATCATCCACCTGGATCATTGACAGTGATCAAGGCAGAGTGAAAAGGGACATCATAACCCATCTAACCTTTCTGCCTAGAAACGACACACACTCCTTCTCCCATGTTATTGGCTGCAGCTAGTCACATGGCTTACATAATTCTACCCACCACCCTGTGCAGTGAAGTTCAGCAAAAAGAAGAAAATAGGCTACTTGGTATAAAATAATATGAACTGCAATAAAAATAAACTTCTTGTCATTACTTGCTCTTCTGTATAAGACTAGATTCTCAAACAATCCACACTGACTCCTTACTGTTAGGTGAGGGTATTTTTCCCTGAGTACTGAGACTATTGGAGCAATTTATTCACAACCAGTCATTACCTGGGGAGATAAAATGGCTAACAGAAGGGAAGGAATGACCTTAGTAAGAACACCAAATAAACCAAAAATTTTGACATACCGTACATTAGAAAAGCAAAAATAATTACCTTGTTTATATTTTTCAAATTCCTATTTACTGTAAGGTCCTACAGAAACTTAGAGGCCAGAAAACAGAAAGAAGTAACTGGAAAAATCCTGACAACCCTCCAAATTGAAACATTTTAAATGTTAAGAATTAGAGTTGAGTTTTGCTGTACGCTATAGAAATAATCTTTCCATCCCATTTTTTACCTGCACCTGAGGACAATTTTTCATTGCTCTTATTTCTTTTAGAGAGAGAGGAAGGGAGAAACATTGATTGGTTTCCTCCTGTACGCAGCCAGACAGAGGATTGTATGTGCCCACACCAGGGAACAGACTTGCAATGTAAGCATGTGCCCTGGCAAGGAATCGAACTCACAACCATTCAGTTATAGGATGATGCTCCAACCAACTAAGCCACACCAGCCAGGGCTCCATCCTAGTTTTTGAAATTACTATAATGGTGCTCTAATTTTAAAATAAATACCAATTTTTTTTTTACAGGGGAACATATTGAGAGAGATGTCTAACATGTATTTAACATCTCCCTGGAGCCATATGGCTGGTGTCATTCAAACCTGTGGGACTCAGACTGGATCATGGTCAATGTGGGGGGTCAAAGCCAAGGCCAGAAGCCCAAGTGTTGGGCTGCAGTTTGCATGAGGGAGAGCAGCTACTGTGTGTGCTCTGTCACAGTCATCTTTGCTCTGATCCACCCAATAGGTGATTAATGTCCTGTTACATGTGCAAGACCAGGTGTTAGTGAGGATGGCAGAGACACATAAGAGGCTGTCTTGGATTTTAAGACATATTTTATCTCCTCTGTGTTGGCTCCTGGGAGTAAGTAATATCAATGTCAGCAACTCAGGTGACTTTACCGTCAATGGATCATTAAATTCTAGTAGCTATAAACTTGAGCGCATGCAGAAACACCTAGTTGATGAGCCATCCTTACCCTGGAAATCCTATAGTTTCTGCAGCCTCATGTCCTGTCTCTCCAGTCACCTGTCACACACCTCTGTTGGACCCGTGGACTTTCGTTGTCCTGTTTCTCCTTGCCCTGTAGTGCACGCCCGTACTGATGGCATATCTTGCACTTAGAAACAACAACATCGACAGCAGCAGCAACAGCAATGTCATGCTGAACTGCATTTTTATAGAATTAGATTCCATGTTAATGCAGAACTTTGGAGCCATGAGCCATGGCTAAGAGACTACCACATTGGAAGGAGTAGTATGGAAAGGACTTGGATCTTTGAAACTGAGCCACATAGAATATTGTTGAATGCCAGTGAGAATTATGCTGTCATGGTCTACTTCCTTGATCCTTTATAGAATTAGGGCCATGAAATAAATTCAGATGTTGGAACACCAGGTAGGAGAAGAAACAACCTCCTCTTAAAAATTTATGCTGAGACTAAGGCTTTTATGGGGTCCAGGATGAACTTCAAGAGCAGACATGCAAAATCATGATATTTCCTAGATAAGGAGTCAGCCTGGACTCCCAGAAGGCAACTTCCAAGCAGAGAGCTCCTGTCTATTGCTGTATGGGGAAGTCCAGCTCAAGAAGCAGAAGTGAGGGGTGAGGGGACAGGCAGGGAGCAGGGAAATCCAGCACAAAGGAAGGTTACAGAACTGGCATGGCCAGCGGGACTGCTGAGCAGTAAGGATCCACACAGCTCAGCCCAGACCTCAGGAGGATGAGGGGGATGAATTGATCTACTAGTGCCCTTTTCCAATTGGTTAAATGTTTGCCCTGCAAAACAGCAACCTTCTGAACTTCTTGCCACACCTGCATGAGTGAGCAGGGTGCTGACGCAGCACGGGAAGGGAGGCAGAGTGGGCCACAGAGATGCCACAGGGGCAGGAAATGACATCTGGTCAGCCTGCATCTGTCTGTCTGGGGACCCTTGGGGCTGCTCAGAGTTGGCATGGAGAGCAGAGGCAACTGGAATGTGCTTTGGAACTTCACTGAAGAAGCACTTAAGATTCACAGTTCATCCTCTGTGAGCTCATGTAGTCTACGAATGTGAATCCTTTCCTCAATCTTCCAGATTTTAGAAAGAGAGAATTCAACTAGACCATCATATTTCTATACAAAAAAAGTTGTAAGTTTAGTATATGAGGAGAATAAAATTTCATGCACTTCTAAGTAGATGTTTTATAAGCTCTTTAATTAGTAGAAATAAGCTAACACTTTCCTCGTGGGAGCTGGTCCCACGATATCTTCCTGAAAGACCTGATGGTGAGTAAATAATTCATGTAAGAAAGAGAAAGCTGTATTTTAACCTGGGGTCCATAAGAAAATCTTGGTTGTTAAAGATAACTGAGACCACAGGTATGTAACGACTGCCATTTTGTTGCTGGCCATGTTGGCTCTTGGTTCTTGAGTTTGCCAAAGAAAGAATTCAGAGCCAAGAACTCCAGGGCAAGAGGAAACTTACTGAGCATGCAAAGCAAAAGTACACTTGAAGAGAATATTCAAGTGGGCTGTTCAGAGACCTTCCTTGACGTTTTAGAAAGTCACAGAGGCAGAAGAAGTGGGCTGGGCTGCATGGACTTGGGAAACACGTCACAAAGGCAAAAGAAGGGCCCTTGGAGTCAGGGTCAGAGGGTTGGCCTGGGATGAACTGCTGCTGCCCACTGCTCCTTTTAGAGCTTATGAGAAAGAAAACAAAGATACAAACCTGAAGAAAAAAGGCCTTGCCTTTGTTTTAAGGGCTTTTGTCTGTTTCCTAAAGGTAAGAATTTTAGAAGTCTCAGAGGAGGATTCATTAGAGTATGCATCAGCTCTCCAGGTGTGTCCTTTTGGGGTTGTGATCTAACTGGTCGGTGCCAGAGCAGGGGTCATTATGAGTCATTGCAGCTGCTCCTGATTGCAGCTGTGGTGTCACTTGGTCTGGTTTTGTTGCTTTTCTAGGCGTCGAGCTGAAACACAACTGAGGCCTAAATATTATCTCTAGTGTAACCAAAACTCTGTATATGTGGTCAACAGATCCAAGACTTTGTTCTTCAGATTATTTGATGAGGGTCACAGAACCTCATTGTCCTGAGGGCTTCATGGTTAATGGAGCTATTGTGCCAGGGAGAAGGAGGCAGGGGAGTCAGGGGATGGATGGGGCCAGTTTAAATCAGCTGTCTCTCTCAGTTTCCCCATTCCCTCGCCAAGGCATTTTCCTAGCTATTTACTACCCTGCCTCCATTTAAAATCATTCTTTTATCATAAACTGAGGTAACAGGTTTGGGCTGGTGACAAGCAGGTTTATTCACAATGTGTTCTGTATTTTTAAAATTCCTTCTTTCATTAATTGTTGAATGTGTTTTAAGACAGGCACTGTTGTAGGCTCAGCAGATTAAAAATAACAATAAAATATGTCATCACTTTAGAAAATTTCACAGAACACTTATCTGGAGGGGGAGTAGGTAAATGAGCATGCAGTCATAAAACAGAGTGAGAGTGATGTGTTTGGAGTGAATGAAAGGGAGGGGTCAGGAGATGGGCCAGTGAGTCCTAGCTGTTGAGTCTCCAGAGAGGAGCTGACAGCCAGTAAGAACTTGAAGGGAAGTTGAAGATTGGCAGCCCCTGGCACTGGGGAGGGGAGATGGGAGGCCTACTTGGAGAGGAGGAGCAGGAACAGAGGCCCTTTCCAGGGAAGGTGACCTTCAAGAAACTGCAGTGATCATTGAGGCTGGAAATATGAACAGGAGTTTTCATGCATAAAGCCATGAGTCACTGGAGATTTGAATGAGGGAAACATTCCTATTTGCATCTTTGAAACATCACCTTGACCATCGAATGGAGTGAGATAGGGATTAGGAAGTGAAGGAAGAGGTGCTCTCCCTCCATAGCCAGATAAAGAAACAGAGTCTTACATGGAGGTTTTAGCACTAGGGATAGAAATACATGATTCTTTAAATGAGAATCCTTATAACTTAGGGACATAGTAAATGGATTGAATGAGGAGAGGAAATGAGTCACAATTTCTGACTTTAGCAACTCAGTGGGTGGTACTATTTTTCACTGAATAAAGCAGCAGGAAGAGACACTGGATAGGGAAGGGAATCTGGGTGTGAGAGTAGAGAATAGGATAATTTAGGACAAGTTCACTTGCTTAAAAATGCTAATAATTATTTTGCACTGAATCAGACTTTCACAAGGTATTTGAAATGAAATAATTAGTTTTTATGTAACTCTACTAATCAAATCAAGGTTGACATGGAATGGTCATGAAGTTAGCCAATTGTTTAATATACACAAATTTCAAACCTTTAACCCCAAAGTTGGTTATAGTCACAAGTAATTCTGAGTTGCCCATTAGTGTTCTATAGTTATTTCTAAATAGATGTTGAGATGTATTTTTACTGAATTATTTGACCTTATTCATTCTCTCATGTAATGCGACAGTGATATTATTGTCTTGCAGTATTTTTTTTTAGAATTGATATAGCTCAGAAATGGAAATGAGTTTTACCATTCATTGGTGTCTCTTGCCTGTGGCCTTTATTACTAGGTGTCTAATGGTGAGTTTCTATTTCTCTCTTTGTCTCTCTGTTCCTAACCTCTCATCTCTAGCTGTATTTTTTCAGCCCTTCCTTATTTCCAGCACACACAGCACTCCAGGGTCATCTTGAACACTTCCATCGCATTAACTGTTTTGATTGCTACATCATAGTTCTGAGTGTGATCAAGTTTTTTCAAACTTATACTCATTGGTATTTCTTACATATTGACTCAAGAAAAGTCAGTAAGTGCACATGTTCAGCTGTAGCTGTATGGGATGAAAGAAGTGACCTTGTTGCGTGGTGGCAGTGTGTGGACAAGGTCCAGTGGCAGATAGTTTGAATTTACTTTTTCCCCACTCACCTCTCAACAGAATGCTGTCCATTGCCCACACCTCTCATTTCAGGTAGCTCTCTTGCTAAAGTAATGGTCTTCACACTGTTATCTTCTCCCCCGTGTCTTCAATGACACTTGTAAATTTTATGTGATAGATGACCACATTCTAGAAATGTCTTTTTCTTGTTTTCCTTTTTGTTGTACAGTCACTGCTCATCAATTTCTTTCATCTTTCTAGAGGTGTGTGTTCCTCAAAATTTCATTTTTTGCCTTATGTTTCTATTTATGTATTTATTTGTTCATTCACTATCCAAGATATTTTCAGAAATCATGTACAAGCAGTGGCTTCCATAACTGATTCTGAGATCTAGAACTCTCCCTGGTAAGTGCTACACCCAACACATTTGCTTGCATGTCACTTAGTAATCAGCATAAACAACAAAACTGTGTCAACAGGTCTTAACCCTTCCAAATTCTCTGTTTCTTTTAGCCTAAATGTTAATTAGCCCATCAACTCTATGCCCTGCTTACCTCCCAGCTTTATTTCCTGTCTCTTTTTTTTACCTGTACCCTCCTCTTAATTGTATAGATTACTTTCTGTCCCAGGTCAAGTCACAGCATGCTATGTCACATCTCTGATACTTGGTACATGTATCAGAGATGGTACATTTGGGTACATTTCCTCTTTCTGTAATGCTCCTTTCTCTTTAAATTCCTTCTCATTTTACAACTCAGTCTATTTCACTTCCTTTGTGAGGCTTTAGACTGACACCCTCTGCACTACTCTGGGCCAGGCTGATAAGGATTTATGTATCTGCACTGTCTTGTGCTGGTTCATAACACAATAGTGTGCTGTGATATGATCATTTCACTATAGTCCCTGATTTACATGTTTCTTTTATACACACACACACATCCCTAACCTAAGCATTTTGAGGACAGGCACTATATGTTGGTCCCAGCACCTAAAAAGCCCCTGCTGCATGGTTAGCAGTAACACATTATTGAATAAATAGCCCTACCCATACCTCTAGAGTTTTGCCCTCATTGAAGTCACTCTTGAATTTTTAAAATTTCAGCATTTTAATTTTAATTCAGACCTTCAAGGTGAATTTTTGAATGAATATGGCTGGCAAGCTAAGGTAGGATGTGCATCAAAAAGAAAGGCATCTAGATCCAAGGTCAGGGTGAATCAGACCTCACAAAGCCCCATAAATCTGAGTCAGGTGAGGGCTTCATCAGCACAGGAAGGGCTTCCAGATAGACAGGGCACCAGAGCTGGGACAACTCCACCAACGTGGTGCTGCAGCAGCCGCCAGCAGCACATGCTCATCATTTTAAAGTCACTGATCCTTGGCTATGTCTCCCTGTACTCTGCGTCTCTGTGAAAACTTTCTGGAGGCTCTGGGTCCAAGATGACTCACATCCCAAAGATGAAGCACCATTGCTAATAAGCTGATGACTGATTGTCATAAAATCGATGCTGTGTGACAGTCCCACTTCCTTTTGGCTGATGTTTTAAAGCATCAGTTTTTTAAACTTTACCCCTTATACCTAAAGATAATTAAACTTTTTATTCTACTTTAAAATGTATGTTTAAAAAAATGAAATAAAGTTTAAATACACAGCATTTGTTAAGCATTCGCTTATTGTTAGGCTATGAGTCAAAGATGAAATAAAGGTCAAAGATCTCAGCTTGAAAACGGAGAAATTGTGAGTCAGCATCTTATTTACATGTACACTATTAAAATTTTTCTCCTGGTAGTGTGAATGAAACTCTGTGTCTTAATATGAACTATAGTAGAAAATTCATAACTGTTCCTCATTTAATCTGTGGTCTAGATGAGCTGATGATGCTGTGCTCCCCCTCTAAATTGCAGTGGCTGGTTTCTATGCAGTGGCTTGAAGACTGAGCCCCAGTGCAGGTGTCGGCAAACATGGCCTGGGAACAGAACCCACCCCACTGCAGCTTTTGCATGTCAAGTATTACTGGAGCACACCCACCAACCTGATTCGCTTGTCAGCTGCTTGTGTTACCCACTCACTAACAAAGAGTTTGTGATCCTACACTGGAAGAGTTCCACCTCATGAAATGTATGAAATGTATGTTGTTCCTAATCCTTAATATCAGTTGTGTTTGTTACTGCATTATTGTGGGTACTCTAATTTAATATAATTTAAAAAACTGATGAGATAGAAATGCAACAGCAACAAAATGGTATATATTGATTCAATGAACAAAAAGAGTTTAGTGACTTGGAAAAGCAATAAAAACAAGTATCTAAGATATCAGTATTGAATTAAGTATAAAAATCATGTCAAAAACTAGGATTCTAAGATTCCTTTATAATTTTCTCCTCTGTTTTCATGCCATAGAAATGGAAGATAAAATTGTAAACAATGCATACAGGTATGATGCACACACACACAGGACGCACAGTGTGGAACCAGGCTCCGACCTTCCAGACAAGATTTGCACAGCCGATATGCCCACTTATTAAGTATTAATGAAATTAAATTATTCACTGATTCACCAGTGTTCAGAAATGGAAAGGTTAAACTTGATTAATTCCCATCGAAAAACTTTAAAGCATGAATCAAATAAGTCTGAAGTTTATTCCCATCCTCAATTATGACAGAAGAATCAGAGGAGAATCTATGTACATTTAAAATTATAAATCACAAGGAGCCACGTGTAACAATGCATCTAGAACTTATAGAACTTATCATTTATAAATTTTTAAATAGTTGCAGTTATCAGAAAATTAATAATAAATCTCAAGGATTTTAAACTTTTTATGTTTTTTTTTTATTTCCAATTTGTTATCCTTGCAGAAATCAATGTGGATTGAAACTAGATTATTTCAAGGTTTTCATGGATTTACATGTTGTGTTAAATACTTGATAAAAAAATGGCTTACATAGAAAGGCATTTTTAAATAGCACTTCTTCCCTTTCTAGTTGTGAAGGACTTAAATAAAGACATTTCTTTATGACCACATGTTATAACTGTCCTTAATGGATCAGGAAGCCATGGAAACGTTGGAGAAAAGTTTTTGTGCAAATGTGAGCACGTGTTACCCAGAAATGAACATCACAACATTGCTGTTTCTCACCAGAGGAAATGGGATTATTGCTTCCAAATTGCAGAGTGCTCTCCATCTATATTGTTGCTGAAGGTGATAGCAGGTGTTTTTAGGAGTCAGGAAACAGAGCTGCCTCAGCTCAAGCTAATACGTAATGCTCAGTCACTGCCACAGGGCCTTGTTCATGCATGGCCACCACGCAGAAAGGTCATTTCTTTCATGGCTGTATGGAGACAGCTGAACATGTGCACTCATGGACTTTTCTTGAGTCAATATGTAAAAAAACTAATGAGTATTAGTTTGTGAAAAACCCAGCACAACTCAGAATTATGATGTAGCTATCAAAAAAGTTAATGTGATAAAAAATAATGAAGGACATTTGTCTGGAGAAGTGGGAGGGACATCTGTTTTCAAACATTTGAACAGTAGTTGTATGAAGAGGTCAGACTGCCTGTGGCATTGGAGGAGCACCTGGTCATAGAATACCTGGGGTTAAGTGTGTGTTCTGTTGTCCTTCCATTCATCCCTGAATGTCTGGGTGGTCCATGTCCTTCCTCTCTGAATGTTATTTTCCTGGCTTGCAAAATGGCAATTAAAAAGACCCTGCCTCAAAGTACTTGAAATTGTTTAACTTAGTACAAGTGCATTACCTTGAGTGAGTCACCTGACTTCTCCAAGCTCACCTTTCTAAACCCTGCTCACACGCACGTCCCCAGGCCCCTTTCCGTCTCTGAGAACCACTCCTGTTCTTCTCAGGCCAAGTAGCCTACGGCTCTCCAAGGGCTTCTCCTCTCTCAGCTCTGGGCGGTGCACACCTCCTTCTGGAGGGATGGCAGCAGTCCCACGCTTTGCTTCCTTTCTAAGTGGTTGTTTCATTTTTTTTTTTTTCTGGGTTAGTAGTTTGTAACAGCAGGAAAGAAATTCCAACAACTTGAATCTTTTGTGGGCAAACTTGGAAGTCTCAGGTATTCTTTATTGATTTATTCAATACATTAAATGTGTATTTAATTCCTCATCAAACATGGTAGTGTGCTAGCGTACATGATTTGGATATGAATAATATATCATCTCTTTTTTCAAGGGTCTAAAAATCCCAAAGCAACAAACAAACAGGCCCACACAGTAGCAGGCATAATTTTATGCATTATATACCAACTGGCATATATTCCTTGTAAAATTGTTTGCAAAATGAATGCCACAATGATATCAATTCATTGTCACTGAAGACACTGGAAACCTTCATAGGGAAGCAGTATATTTGATACAGATCTTGAAGTATGAAAAGCACATAGTGGATGGGAAAAAGATGGAAAGGCTGCTGTTAAACACCCCTGTCTCTTCAGTTGAGATTTTTGCTCACACATCTGCATTTTCTTCCCACATTTACTGTGCCAGTCACCCTGAGTACAGCACAGCTGTGCAGCGGGCAACTGTGTCACTTCCCACTGGCTCCTTAAAGCAGGAACTTTATCTGAGATGATTCATCTTTGCGGCACTGTCCTTTAAATTCAAGTTTAAGATCCTCTTAAGTGTAGTAATGAATCTTTCACCTACTTGCCAAATGCAGCAAAATCTGAGAAAATATTTATGAAATAAGCCAGACACTGGCTGTTAATTTGAATAAGGGCTGCAGAGTCAGAAAAGGGCCAATAACCTCAAATGTCATTAAATTACAGGGCAAACCTCGCCGTAACACACAGCAAGGGGTTTGCTTCTCCTCCAGATGTGCACTGCACACAGTTTTCACAGTTCCACACTTTCCCACAGCCGAAGAAATATCTAGGGAGCATCACAGTTCAAATTTATTATTTATTGTTTATGAATTTTTGTGAACTCAATGATAAAATATCTTTAGACTAAGTAGAATTAGCCACAGTTCATTAGACAATAGGCAAATTATATGAAACATAAAAAATGTAAAGATACAAATTAGAAAAATGTTTGAAAAGTAAAAAGGGGTTTTGTGATATAAAGACTGTGAAATATGGATTTTGTCTTTAAGGGAAGATTCATAGCAACTTAACAGAGATCTGAATATGTGCCTAGGTCCTCATTTTCTAGCATAATTCTGATATGTGCCTATGTGTGAACAAAATTTATACATAACTTCCTCACCTATGACTCAGTATTGCTGCCACAATGGCACAAGTATTACTGCCATAGGGAAATAAGTGCAGTAGTTATTAATCAATCTTAAACTTTAATTATACAGTTCCTTTATTATAAATGTGCCTAGATTTCAGCTATAATGACTCCAAAGCAATTGTATTCATCATAGCATTATGATTTATAGTAATTTAGAAGATCAGAGTAGACCTCACAAAGAATGTTAATAACAGTATTTGTAAAACACACCAGAAACTCTCATTTGAAATCTAAAACAATCCAAGAAATAATTAATGTAAACCCACACCTTTACAAAAAGAGAGAGAAAAAACTAAAAGCTGAGCAATTTTAAACCTTTTCATGAAAACAGCTTCTTTTGCTTCATGAAGACTACATTAAAAAACAGGAGCTTTCGCATTTACTCCATCCTGTCTTACCATCTGCATTATGACCTTGGTCTCCAGAACCCAGAGCATCACCCCAGTGCGAATAAAACAGCTGGAGCATCATCTGAGACAGGCTGCAGTTTGCACATCCAAAGTGGTGTTTGTGACAGGTACCTCAAATTCACATTTAAGTTGCTGCTCACCCACGCACTGAAATGAGACTATTTAAATCCACAAAATTATACTTAAACAGTATCGTATTAACAATGTCCATCATAAATCATGGCATACTTAAAAAGATTCTCATAAACAATCAAATTATTTCTACATTGTATTTTGAGCAGCTCAAAATGTATATTATGTACTGATTCATGTACACTGTATCAAATAAATAAATATTGAAAATAAAATGTATCTTTACTAAATTACTCCCCCCCCCCATCAACCTGATGGTAATATTATGGGCAGCAGAGTGAAGAGAGTGTCCCTCCAAAAAGTAGTGGTGTAGAGCATGAGGCAAAGTGGCCTGGAGTGTTCGAGTTACCCACCCGAGAAAGGGGAAGTCTCGGGTCCCCCATCTCTCCGCTCCCCTTTGTCAGATGAGGAGGACAGATGAAAGTTTTCTAACTCCAAAGGCTCTCTAATTTCCAAGGCTTTCTTAGGGTTATACATGTAAAGTTGTTTATTTAGCAAATAAATATGCACAGCATTTAACTTTGTTTTGGGCACCTTTCTAGCACTTAACACATATTTACTGGGAATGTTTCTTACAACATTACTTTTTCTACAGACAGGTTTGTTTATGGAAATATTGTTCTCACATCATCTAGTTTACACATTTAATGTGTACAATTCCACAGCTCTTAGAATATTCATAGACTTACTTGTTCATTATCACAGCCCTGGAAACAAAACCTTACATCTTGACCTTTGCCCCCATCGCCAGTCTTCCCATTACTCCAGCCTATAAGAACTCTAAACTACTTTTTGCCTCTATAGATGTGCTTATTCTGGACATTTCTTATAAATGGAATCATATAACACATGGTCATTTGCTAGTGGCTTCTTTCACTTAGAATAGTATTTTTAAGACCCATCTCTCTGGTAGAATGTTTTAGTACTTCAGTTCTTTTTACTGCTAAGTAATATTCTGTAATATGACTAGACCACCTTTATTCATGTAACCATCAATTGATTGACATTTATGTCACTTCTGTTTTTTTTTGACTATAATGACTAATGCTACTATGAACATTCATGTTCAAACATTTGTGTCTGTGTTTGTTGTCTCTCTTGAGTATATAACTATGAGTAGAATTGCTAGGTCAGATGGTAGCTGTATGTTTAGCCCTTGAGGAAAAGCCAGACTGTTTTCTAAAGCGGCTGCACCATTTGTACATTTCTAATTTTGGTACATTAAGGTTTTTATGTCTCCATCACCTCGCCAACTATGGTTCTGTTGGTCTTTTTGACTATAATTATCCCAGTGGCATCTCACTTTGGTTGTGATTTGTACTTCCCAAGGGCTGATAATGTTGATTGAATATCTTCTTGTGAATTTACTAACCAGTTAAATACCTTCTTTAGCCCTGACTGGTGTGGCTCAGTGGATTTAGCACCTCCCTGCGAATCAGAGGGTTGCTGGTTTGATTCCCAGTTAGGGCACATGCCTGGGTTGCTGGCCAGGTCAGGTCCCCAGTAGGGAGTGTGCAAGGGGTGACCACACACCAATGTTTCTCTCTCTTTTTCCCTCTCTCCCCCTCTAAAATGAATAAAATCTTAAAAAAAAAAAAAACCTTCTTTAGAGAAATGTCTAATTAAATCTTTTGCCCAGTCAAAACATTGATTTATTTCTCTTTATTGAGTGGTTGAGAGTTCATTTACAGACATTTTCTCCCATTCTGTGGGTTGTCTTTTCACTTTAGTGATGAGTCTTTTCAAGTACAAAGTTTTAAATTTTGATGAAGTCCAGTTGATACACAGGTTGAGCACCTATAGATTTACAAAGTAGATTTGTAAAAGTGGATTTACAGTCTTGGCTGGTGTGGCTCAGTAGATTTGAGCACCGTCCTGTGAACCAAAGTGTCCCTGGTTGATTCCCAGTCAGGGCATTTGCCTGGGTTGCCAGCCAGGTCCTCAGTGGAGGGTGCACAAGAGGCAAGCACGCACTGATGTTTCTCTCCCTCTCTCCCTCCCTTCCCCTCTGTCTAAAACAACAAATAAATAAAATCTTTAAAAATAAGTAGATTTATAGTTGTGAGAAAATAAAAGTTTATTCTTTATTAATTATTGTATTATTTTCCATACAAACAACTGTAAACCTACTTTTGCCCTACCCTGCATATATTTTTGTGTCTGCACTTTTGCTGTTATATTTAGGAACCCTTTGCCCAATCCAAGGTACCATTAAATTTTAAATTCCCACCTCAACATGAACTTGGAATAAAAATCCTTAACACTGAACACGTGCTTAAGACCTTCAGATCATTTTTAGAATTTACACATTGACAGGAACTCTCATTGAGATATATTTCCAGTGTCTGTGTAGCAAATTTTGGTAGTAACTTATGCATATGTAAATGTCTTATATACATATAGTTTACACCAGGAACTTTTTTGTTTTAATAAACTTTCCTTTTATTTTAGAAGTTTTGGATTTAGAAAAATTTGCTTAAAAAGTACAGAAAATCCCCATAAACCTCATCCTCAGTTTTCCCCATTTTAATATCTTATATTATTAAAGTACATTTGTCATAATCAATCAACCAATATTGATATATTATTGTAACAGGGTGCAGCCAAGGGGGGGGCAAAAAGGGAGTTGGAATGGGACCCAGAACTCAGGGTGTCCAGGAAATATTAGAAAGACATATAAGATGTCCTCACCCCTTCCCCCTCAGGTGTGAATTGGGGGAAGGGACAAATGGAGCAGGGCCATTGAGTTGTTTTGCATAGCAACGGTTTTGCAGATAACCTCCAGAATGGTCATTTAACATATCTATTAACTGGTCTCATAGATATGTTAAACAGCTGTGGTCATGCTGTGAGCCAGGAGGATGGAAAGGACTTCCTCCAAGATGTGACTGGGGGAGGAACCCCAAGTTATAGCACCTGCGTGGGAGCTTGGAGAAGATTGGCTCCAGAAAATGGGACATGCCTGCCCAGACTCATGATGGCATCCCAATAACCTTGGAAATATATGGGAATGCTGGGAGGTGTAACCGATTGTAGGAGGAGTCAGAAATGGGGCTACAGAGGAGGATTGGCGTGGGGATTTAAACCCAGGTATAGCAGCCATTGGAAGGGGATCCATGGGGTTTCACCAGAGTGCAGCTTTGGTGAAGAGGAGGGAGATCCATGGGGTTTCACCAGAGGGCAGGACCCACAGCTCTATGAGAGAAAATCACCATGTG